>QANZ01018677.1:27876-49286 GCA_003254925.1 Chamaecrista fasciculata
CTGTCCTCCTCAATTGATGGCTCATGAACCATATCTTCTTGCTCACTCAAGCCTTGTGCGGGTTCTAAGATGAAATCTTGTAGATGTTTCTCCTCTAATCTCTCAAGTTGAGAATGAGTGGATTCCATTGGTTGCTTAGGAGGTAGCATGAGGTCTTCCACAAATTTCTCTAGAGTTGAGTAACTTCCACTCATAGCTTGACATTCCTGAGTTAAACGCTCAAGCATCTGTTGCATTTCAACAACCTGTGAGTTCATCTCCACCATACCATTCGCAAAGACTTGTGAAATATCATCAACATTTGGCATTGGTGAGGGTTGGAATGAATTTGTCATGGATGGGGGGTTGGGTTTTTCAAAGTGACTTGGGGATTCCCACTGATAATTGGGAGCTCCATAATTGTACCCTTCATCCCTTTGGAAACTTTGTTGACAATTCCATCCAAAATCGGTGTTGGAAGAATGATTACCCACTTGATGATGCCCCAACAATTGTGGATTTGAAATTGGGAGAGCTCCATTAAGATGGAAACAATCACTAGCCGAGTGGAAACGACACCTGCAAAATGAGCAAGGAAGAGCAAACATATCAAGTGATTGTGGTCTAGGCGGGCACGGTGGAGCCTCTCTATATTGCATCTGATAACCATTGTCCCTGTAGAAGGAAGAAGAATAAGGTTGCCCATGAGAAGAATCATAAGACCCATAAAAGGAATTATAAGAATTATAGGGGTCATAAGGAGAATGATGTCCTCTATCCATTCAAACTTTAGTAATAAAACATAGAAAATATCCTCTTAAGCCTATTGTTAGCTTCACTTAAATTCCTTAGTCTTCTCTCTTTTCTTAGCTTCCTACAAGTTCTTTCAATCTTAGGATTCAAAAGATTTAGATGTTCCTTAAAATTCCTAAGCATGCAACACTTAATTTTTAACACCAAAAGAACAAGAGAGATGTGAAAAATTGATGCACAAAGCAACCGGCAAGAGAAAAGAGCAAGAGGAAAGAAATTCGCTTAGTCTAGAAAAACAGCCGCGAAACAGCCACGACACACTCCCACGGCTGGTTGGCGGCGGTTTGCACTGGAAAAACAGCCGCGGAACAGCCACGGCACACTCCCACGGCGGGTCCCGCGGCGGGTTTCTCTGCACAGCGAAAATTAGCAAAAATAGTCCAGAAAGTGAGTTCCCAAGCAATTCTTTGAACCAAAACTTTAAGATGAATGGTTCTAAACAAGTTAAAACAAATAAAGACTCACTAAACACTAAAGAAAAAATGAAACAAAACAAACAAAAACAAAAATTGACTCCCTAAGACACGACAAAGGAAAACCCAATTTGTAAGAACTTGGCACAATCTCCGTTAAACTTTGGGAAAAGTTCCCCGGCAACGGCGCCAATTTGACCGCACCCGTCGCTAGGTGGCCAAAATACCGGAATAAAATGCACTATAGTGGTGCAATCCGAGTCGATCTCTCGAGGAACTTTTGTGCAAGGTTTAAAAGCAAACAATACCAAATTATCACTAATTGGGAGAAAGCAACAGAAATTTTGTTCTTTGATTGTTTTCTATGACCTAAGACGATAATTAAATAAAGCAATAAATGTTTTTGTGTTTTTGATTTAAAAGATTGAATTGAAAGAAACAATAATACGAATAGATTAACCAAATTGAGAAAACACCCGACAGAGCAATTGGATTAAGCAATCATTACTAATAAAGATAAATGGAGTATTCCCACACAAATCATCCTAAGATAGTCACTAACAACTTAATGACCTAGATTAACAACCCTATCATGCAAACACCTTAAACAAGATAGATCCACAACAAGTATTGAAAACCTCATTCAATTGATGATAAACGAAGATCAAGAAACATAATCTTTATAACAATAAACATTGTCAAAGCCATACATCTATAATTGTAACCAAACTAGTGTAAACTCAAGGGCTACAATCAAGACATAATCAAACAATAAATCCAAGTTCCTAATCAAGAATCAGAATACCAAAAAGTTCTCAGGTTCAACTAGAATTCAAGAACAATAAAGTAAATCCTAATTCTAGTGTGAGAAAAACTCCCTAATGACGAAACCCTAGTTCATGCTTTGCTCCAATGCTCCTCCGGGTATGAGTATCTAGCCGCTCATGGTTGACAGATGAACAACTTCAGAATCTGCTGCCATAATCTCAAGAGAAGGTTCACACGATAAACCAAATTGCTAACCGAAATCCGGAATGTGTAAAACTCTCTCTCAAGTAGTGTGTAGCCTCTATTTCACTTCCAGACCTGACCTATCTGCTATTTTCGGCGCTTTCCCAAGAAATTTAGGTCTGAATCATCAAAATCGGGCTTGGGCCTGTTTAATTAAAAATTGTCGCGAACCCGCCGCGGACCCGCCGCGGCTATACGTGGCGGCGGTTCCGGAGGCGGGTTTTCCAGCAAATTTAGTTTGTTTTCAGTTTGGTCCCTGACTCGTCTCCAAGCATCCTTAAGCCTTTCTCGAAGTAATTTAGCACTTTGGACTTCATTAAAACCTATTAAGAACATCAAGAAACTAAGTGAATTCTCAGGATAAAGAGGATCAATCAAGCCTTTCTCGAAGGCATCATATTTCATCATAGAAGGACATAAAGGCATGAAAATGAATCCCAAATGAATATAAAATGCCCTAAAATGTCTCTAAAATACATGATGAAATATGGTAAGATCAGGTAGGAACAAATAAACTAACAATTCAGTCTCCAAAAGATTCTTGAACTAACAACTCGGTCCCTAAAACATTAAAATACACATTTAGTTCTTGAAAAATCAAAATAGTATACTATTTTGTCCTTGAAAGACGTTTATGAGGGACTAAATTTTGTGTATGAAGATATTCACAATTGTCATTCTACTATTTGGTTCTTGAATTTACATTGAGTTAATTAATTATTCCATGAATAAGTCACAGAATTACTACAATTGTCAATGATTTAGTCCTTGAGGATTGTAAAATAAAATTTTAGTACATATTTTAAGACAAAAAAATATTAATTTAGTATAAATTTCGAGACTAAAAGATAAAAAGTATAAAACTAGTTTAAATTTAGGGACCAAATTGTCACTAAGAATAAAATATGTAGTTGACAATTGAAATATTTCAGAGACTGAATTATATATTTTAATTATTTAAATATTGATAAGTTACTAAAGTTAGATCAAATTGTCAGTTATCTCAAATTTTAATTATTTGAAGAAAATAAATTATAGATCCAATCCAAAATATAAATAGATAAAATAAAAGATGATGATAAAAATATGGTGGTTCAATTTCAGCCGGCATGCTTTCAAGTCACAAGGCGGCCTAGAGAGGGCTTGCATAGGTAGCGGCCAATTCTCCCTCCACTTTTATTTTATGTGTATTTAAGTTTTTTTTTTATTAATTAGTCCTTATAAAGTCCTTGGGTCCTCTGTATAGTTGTGATTGGGTCCATGATGTATGCATGAGTATGCATGATAAGGTATGCATGAGTATGCATGATAAGGTCCTTTTGCTTTGAGTCCTTGAATAGTTAATTTATGATTAATTTAGTCCATTGTAGTCCATTATGTTAATTATGTGGAATGAGTCTGAGCCGCTTGTGATAGATTTCAGTCCCTCCCTGCCGTGCCGCTGCGTTCCACACAATTTAATGCCCCCGCTTAGGTAACAAGCTGGCGCACCCCAGCTCGGCGAATATTGTAAGCAATCAAAGCATTATAAACTGTTGTTGATTGTAGTAGGTAGTCGATGTGGGACTTGAATGTATAAAATACTTACGGAACAGAACAGGCTTCATTTCGCAACGTGGTTTGGACAAACCTAGAAGCCAGGATCAAAATGTCGTAAGTGATTAGACGATTCCATGAATTAAGCTGCAATTTGATCTCGAACTCGAACGATTCGAACCCGATTCTCAAATTAATGAGCTCACGCACTCAAATTCAAATCTAATTCTCAGAGAAGATGGGGACTCCGATTCCGACTCTGGTGAGATGGTTGGTGTAAAAGCGAAGGCGTTGAACTTCGGGTATGCGTTATGAAAAAGGTATTTAATTAAAAGTAAGTCAAATTCTTATTTCTCTTCCTTAAATTATAGGGTCAGTTCTATTTTGATCCTAAAACTTCCTTTTATTCTATGTTGGTCCTCAAGCTTTTCCTTTTATTCCACTGTGATTCCGTCTAATTTCTGTTGTTGTTTCTAAATTGAAAACTTAACCTAAATGATTTCACTTTTATATGTGTTGCCCCTTCCCCTACACGAGACTTTATATAAATTTTGCTAATATTTTTAAGATTATTGCTCTGTTGTATATAGAAAAAAATTAATGCTCTGTTTTATACATAATAAAATAATCTATGAAACTTTTTTACAAATAATAAATTTAAATAATTTATGTTTTATAAATGGAGATATTAAAGTTAAACATTTGGTAAACAATTTTAAACTTTTCCCTTATTTTGTTTCACCTTATCTATGATGCATCAACACGGGACAACACACCAACATGTCAAATTCTTAAACTTACATGACACGACACGACATATATTTATACATATAAATAATTAAAAATCCATAAATTTTGGTGAAAACTTAAAAATTTATAATATCTATTCATAATATATGTCACATGTATCATTACTTTTTATTGTTTGTTATGCTAAAGTCACAAAAAATTAATTTTATATTTTGAAATTTATGAATATGTGTCGTCTGGGTATTGTACGGGTGTCGGACACGGACACGTGTCTGACACGGCGACACACCCTCAAGATGAAGTGTTCATGCTTCGTAGAACCTTATATTTCCTTTTGCTTTGACATAGAGAAAAAATATTACAAAAAAAAAAGGAATAAAAAAAACTGAAGGATAATATGTATAGAGACACAATGAAGTAGCTATAATCTGCTTTTCAGATGATATATATTTGATCTAATTTTTTTTATGTACAATTATGAGACATTCAAGGGGAAAATTTTGATTTTGGGTACAGATTTTTCTCTAACTAGTTGTTGAAGATGTTGAGAAGGGAAACTCTAGTTCTAATGATTTGCTTTGAGATTTTCTCAACTCCTTCTTCAAGATCCTGCATGCACATCTCCAGATTTTCCATTTGGGCTTTGAAGTTCTCAATAGATGAACTCTTGTTGTGACTGATGAGAGATATCAAAGCCGAATCCACAATTTCAAATTCATTTAGCTCAGAATCTTCAGAATCACAAGCTACCCTTTTAGGCTGCATCATCTTTGAGAACAATGACAATTTGGTCTTCTTTGAAATAAACAACAACAACGATTCCAATGAGCTCATTGTGGCTGCTTCTGCTTTTTTTAACATGAAAATCATAGAAACATCCTCATTTGAATGATTTCTCATTCCTTTCAAACTTTTTAAGGCCTTCTGGATTGCCTTCTTTGCTTTTTTCCTCGAAGCCAAGTAATTTCCACCCTCGATTTTGAATGCAGCTTCAGCTCCTTTCCTTCTAATAGCAGACTGAAGTTCTTGCATGCTTTCCTTTGATTGCAGAAGACAATCTTTAGAAATGCTGCAAATATCCAAGAGCCTTAGAGATCCATCGAGAAGTTCATCAACAGATTTGTTGTTGAATTCTCTTGCATAGGCTTGTCGGGTCATCGCCAACTGGAGCAATTTATTAGTACAATCATGCAAATCCTGCAAGCCATGTAATGTATGGCTTATAGAAAATGAAGAAGAAGAAGAAGCTGATTCAGAGGACTTCAATCTGTTGAGATGCTCCTCAAATTGCGATGCAATAGGATGAGATTTAGAAGGCAAGCTGTTGCAGCGAATATGGAAAGAGGTCTTTGAGTGTGATTCAATGGGTGCCATTTTCTCTTCTCAGAAAACTGAATTACCTAGAAGGTGATGTATATACAATTAACTCCAAACATCGTGATGAGAGCTTCTTGTCTAGAGGAGGAGGTGCTATTTCTAATTGTTTATGTCATTCAGTTCATTAATTTGCCTGCCAGGAAAAGGATAGATTAAAGGTAACATGCTTCTTCACGTTCAGATATTATTAGTTTGTGATATATGTTTAGAGATGTTTAAGCTTTGTCCCCAGCTCAGTATTTGCTAATTCATCAAATAGTTTATAAAAAAGCATGGTGTCCTCTGTCTCATCGTCCACTTCATCTATCATTTTGCATTTTATTATTTCCTCATTTACATGTGAAACTAATTGCCAATATTGATTAAGGAGGCATGAAAGGTGTGAGAGTATTATATTATGAGAAACAAGCTCTGCTCTGGCTAGATTCATATTAACTTATTGATGGTATGATTTTCAACTTCTCTTGCCAGAGTTTTCTCCATAGAATTGTGAGGTCACAGTTAAAATAGAATTAACCAACAATCTTTTTCAGAAGTCTACCTGACATCATTGCGCTCATTTCGTGTTTGAGACCATCCATTGATGAAGATACACATAAGCATGTAAATAATTAACCACATTGAAGGATGAGGCCTACGTAAATGAGGAAAACTCATCCTTTAGTACCAGATGGTATACTGTAGGAATGCTAGTGATTCAGTTAGAAGCACTTGTAATTTTTCAAATTAACCGAGTTAGTTGTGTTAGTTACATTCTCTTAGTTGCTGCTATATTTTCTTTCATTCACTGCTATCATCTATAAATAGCAGTCATTGTATTCATTTGGTGATATCAATATACAGCATATTTGCTATCATCTATAAATAGCAGTCATTGTATTCATTTGGTGATATCAATATACAGCATATTTCTCTTCTGATCATTTTCTTGTACAATTGCTTGTGGGTGAATGAATGGAACTCCATCAAGCATGCTTATGTGTCTTTTCATGATTAATTAGGTTTTTTCATCTTTTGTAAACTGCTTCTGATTCAATTGTTTTAGGCATATGTCTTCACTTGCGAAGTAGAAAGTGGATCTGAATTTCCTTTGTCTAAAACATGTCTCAAACAGTTTAATACAAAAAAAACAGTTCAAAAATTTCTATCAGTACAGTCTAAATTGTATTAAATTTACTTAATTGGAGATTCTCTTCCTCTATAAGGAGAAGAAGATCTCTAATTGGATGTTATTTATGATATGCAAGCATAGAATATATATTATGGAAGAGTCATTTTGTTTGTAAATGAAGATAAGTGGTCTTAATAGGTTTGATATTTTTCAGACTACAACAGATAAAGGTAAAGCACTATACAGAAAATTCACCATTGTGTACTCTAAAAATTTCTCAGACAAGGAATCAATGAATTAGACGAAGTAGCATCAGAAGTCTGTAATCTACATTCTGCACAGAATGAGATGGTGTTGTTTAGAGAGCATGGTAGTGGTACTTATGATCTACAGAGTTAGTTCATATTATATTGTGGATATGAAAGACACAAAGGATCTCGTATTTGTACATATCTCAATTCCTCACCCATTTAGATCATTGTTGTTGTTGTTGTTGTTGTCTTTCTTGCTTGTCAAGTTGAGCACAAAGCACTGCATTGCCGCATCAACTTGTGCAAACTCACTTTCATCGGCAACTTGTGCACAAGCCACTCTTTTGGTGTGCATTATCTTGGAAACCAAATTCCAGCCGCTCGGCTTTGCTTGTGCTGATCCGGAGATAAAGTTCAAAAGCGACTCAAATATGGAAAGAGTCACTACTTCAACTTCTCTTAACAAGCTAACCAAGGCAGAATTAGAAGAGAAGTTGCATTTCTTGGCAACACCCTTCATATTCTCCAAGGCTTTCAAGATGGCCTTTCTCCCCACCTTCCTTGAAGTTAGAAACTTCTTAACCTCCACCATGAGCTCTACTTCACCGCCTCTTCTTCTTCTTCTTATAATTGATTGAAGCTCTCGTGTGCACTCTTTTGTATGAATTAGAGCATCTTTGGCTGTAGTACACACATCCAAGAGCCTCAATGACCCATCCAAAAGCCCATCCACCAAATTTTCTTGATGCTCTTGGAGAAGGGATTCCCGGGTGAGGGGAAGTTGCACAAGCTTTTCAACACAATCATGGAGATCCTGCAAGCCTCCTAAATTTTGGTTAAGTGATGATGAAGAAGAGGAGGTTTCATGGGAGCACATTTTTTGTTGGCCATGTTTTTCCAATTAGTTTGCAAATAAAGCTTGCATTTTGATTATTTTGTAGGACTAATCTGCACGTGTGGACTAGTATGATGGCTAAAGCAATGGCTTGATTGTTCTTTTTGGGGAGCAGAAGAAGCTGCATCACATGTGCCCAAAACTTGCAATACATATTTTTCTTTTTTGGGGTGAATATATTTTCATTTTTTTTTTTTTGCCAATATTCTTGTAGATGTTATTGTTAAGTGTTGTTTGGCAGCAAGCTGAGTTGGATTGTTCCTGGGAAACCAAAACAGATCTGTTTCGTCGCTGCTAAAGCGTGTGAAATATGGGTTTGTTTATTATTTTTAGCAGTTTCTGTTCCATTGATGTTGAAAATATGAATTCTTATCTTTCATCAGTGCAACCTCATTATACCGGTTAATTTTGATCCAATTAGTTAGTATGAGGGCAAAAATAGATTGACTTTGATGATGCTTCAATTACTGATTTGAAAGTATTTGTCCAAAAAAATTTGTATATATTGTTTGATCTAAAAATTTCTATAAATTTTTCTGAATCATGGGTAAATGTCTATAAATTTCAGAACTTATTGGGATAAACTACAGAAAATATTTAAAGATTATTCCACAGCTATTTTTTTACCCTTTGTTTTTTTTTTTTTCCTATTCTACCTTTTGTTGAATTTTTACCATTAGCGAAGTATAGATCTTAAGAGAGGAAGCCAAGAACAGAATAGCCAAAAATTGAGACAATCTTGGTTTATATCCAAAGGCAAACTATATTAATGTTATTCATTTACAAATTCTGAATCTGAGAAGCTAAACTCTATGAAAAATTTACAAAAAAAACTGATATCTTCAATTTGCAGAACTAGTGATTGAGGATATTCAAGAGTGCAACTCTGGTTTTGATGAATCTCCTAAAAAGGGTTTCAAGTCCTTCCACAAAGTCTTGAATGACTGACTCCAAATCTTCCAACTGGTTCTGCAAATGACAGAAATTCTCTGATTTGCTTGAAGTGTGAAACACAAAGGCTTGCAATGCAGCATCTGCTTTAGCGAATTCATTCTCATCGATTTCTTGCGTGCAAGAAACCTTTTTGTTGTGCATAAGCTTGGAAACCAAAGACCAATTACTTGGCTTTGAATGTGTTGGCCCAGATATGAAGTTCAAAAGTGCCTCCAATATGGAAATAGTGAAAACTTCAACATCTTTCAATAGCCTAACCAATTCAGCACTTTGATGATGAGCCTTATTGGTAGGAGAGATTTTGCACTTATTTGAAGAAACACTCTTCAAATTCCCCAAGGCTTTGAAGATTGCCTTCTTCACTATCTTCCTAGAGGTCAAGTATTTTCTGACCTCTACAGTCACCTCCATCGATTCGCCTCCTCTTTTTCTTCTCATAATTGATTGGACTTCCCTTGCACATTCTTTTGTGTGCAATAAGGCATCTTTTGCTGCAGTGCATGCATCTAAGAGCCTGAGAGATCCATCCAAAAGCTCATCTTCCCCTTTTTCTTGCTCCACAAGGACTTCGCGAGTTTGAGAAAGTTGAACCAACTTTTCAACACAGTCATGCAAATCCTGAAGGCCACTAAGTTTGATGCTGAATGAGGAGGAAGAGGAAGCTACATCAGAGGCCTCCAATTTGGCTAAGTATTCATTGATCTCAAGAATGAGAGGGTGTGGTTTAGAGGGCAAGCTAGTCGAGCGAGCATGGTTACAATGGGATTTTAGGTTCAAAGGAGAGGTTGCCATTGATGGACTCTAAGAGAAAAGAAGAGGAAAGGCTTTGAGTTTGAATGTGTTTGCAATTGACTCTATGATTCAATATATATTATGGGGTTGGGAGACAAACCAAAGGAATCTCATATCATCTCAGTGAACTCTAACTGATTTAGATTTAGATCTAACATTGTATCAGAAATTTTAATGCATTGGTCTCTTTGACATTAACACTCCAACTCATACTTCCATTTCTTTAACCCCCACCATTGAAACTTGTATCTGTAGATTTTTTTTTTCATAAACTTATTTTGGTCCTTAATGTTTACCCCAAGTTCCATTTTGGTCCCTAATGTTTTTTTGTTCCATTTTGGTCCTTAGTGTTTCCTAAAAGTTTCATTATTGGTCCCTAACTATTGAATATGACCATATCTCACTCGTTTCAAACTCAAATATAATTAAATAAGAGGTATGGGTTAAATTTTTTGAGTTGTTTTGGAAAATCGGCAAACAAGGTCAAATCGAACATGAAATTGGCCCCAACAATGGGTTGCATGTCTTGTGAATTTGGTCATATCTCTCTTGTTTTAAATCTGAATGCAACGGAATCAAAGCTACAAGTTACTCTTGACGAGTTCTTTCTTTGTCTAGTTAAAACCATTGACAAATAAGGTCAAATAGTACTCCAAAAGTTAATATTGATGTTTTGACCAAACTCACTTTCAGAGTACTATTTGACCTCGTTTGCCAATGACCCCAACTGGATAGAGAAAGAACTTATCAAGCATAATTTGTAACTCCGATTTTGTTGCATTCGAATTTGAAACGAGAGAGATATGATCAAATTCATGAAACAAGCGGTCCATTTTAGGGTCCGATTTCATGCTCAATTTGACCTCGTTTTCCGATGACTCTAATTGGAGAAAGAAAGAACTCATCAATTTTAACCCTTAGCTATGATTTAATCGCATTCAGGTTTAACTCTGATTTAATCCATACACATGGTCTAGTTCAAACTCGGAACATCATGTTTAAGAAACTCAGATATCTACCAACTGTCCTAGACTTTGTATCTGGATCTTCATTATTTTAAACCTAACTCGGCTTATCCTTCTCTTGCTTCATTGCTAGTCAATGTCATATTGTCATGTTCACATAAACTAATGTTCTGCAGAACTGTGACTTATCTGCTGGTGCACGTGTGGAGCAATAATTATAACTCGTTTTCTCATTTACTTATTGCCTTTTGTCCTCAAAACTGGAAGACAAGAAGCTCGTTGTTCATGGCACATTGTATATAAAACTTTGTTTGAATAATCAATTATTGATACATGTGCAGGCTATTAGAGTTTTAATTTTCTCATTGCTTAATCATTTACTTGGCAGTATATGTAATTGACAGCTCTGATGTGGATTCAAATTGACTTGAATACCATATTGACTAAATACTTAATTTCAACTACAATCATTTCTTTTTTAAAAAGATGTAAATTGAAATAAATATTCTAAAATTTTTATGTGTTGTTGTTAGGTAAGTGTGGTGATGGACATGTGTAAGAATACATGCATGGCTTTAAGTTCAATTTGATATATTTTATAAATCCCATATATTTCAAATTTAAATTTAATTCAAAAATTGTTTATTTGTAAAATTATCTCTTAAACTAAGAAAATTATTTAAAGTATTTTTAATTCTATTTTATCTTATAATTATATTTTTTTAAAATAATTGCATGGATGTACAATGTATGAAATTTTACTGACTACATGAAATTTCATCATTTAAGTTGAGATTTTTGTAAGTGTATATAACTATGTAGTATGTAGTGTGCAATTATGTATACTATTTCATTATTATTATTTTTGTTGAAATTCCCTTTTCTTAATATACTTTTTTTATTAATTATCTTTTCAATACAGATACTTGAATTTTGTCACTTGAACTAAAATAAAAATGGAATGAAAGTAAATTTTCACTTTAGTGGAAATTACTAGAAATAAATCTATTTGGTTTAGTGAAAAGTATATAATAGTCAATGTATGAATTACCTAATTAATAAAAATTTCTATACAACTCAATAAGAACCAAAATTTCTAAAGAACTCAGTAAGATTAAACTTCAATAAAATATAGAAACTTCCAATCTCATAGGAAGAATGTGATTTTGATGTGAGTTTTTCTTTTTAACCTTGGACTCTTCAAAGTCCAACTTCACGAGTGTGGGTCTCCCAAAGAAATCCTATACTTTATAACTTTTGAGTCTTGTTTATCTAATTCAACTTTAGTAAGTTAATAGGATTAGGCATAAAAATTTGATTATGAATATTTAATTATCAACCTACCTAATGGCAGTTGAAATCCAGACAGCTAGCATATGGATTCACATTTCAAATACCATGTGAGGTTTTAAATAGCCTGTGGAATGGTTTCTAATCATTGTATTCTACTCCTCTTCCCTTTATCGTTTCATTTTTTTTTTCTTTTCTTTTTCTCAAACATGAAAAAATAAAATAAAATTTCATTAAGCCACGAGGAAAATTCTATATATAGTCTCTCTTTTCATTTAGGACTATATCTAGGTAAACTCTGGCAAAATAAAATCTAGGTAAAGTTATATATATATATATCTTTTGTGACATTATGACTCGAGAAAACACACAACTACGTGTCTAAAAAATTATGTGTCTCATCAATAACTAAAGAATTTTAAGGTCAAAATTTCATTTTGATCTTAAAATGTCTTTTAATTCCGTTTTAGCCTTTGAATTTTTTTTTTATTTATTCTATCAATAATCTAAATTGTGATTTCATTTCTATTGTTATTTTTAACTTTGACAGCTGATGTGAAATATTTGTCCCTCGTATGTGAATTGGTAAAATAAGAAAGAATTTATTTTTCTTTTATCAGAAATTAGAGATAAATTTATAGTTAATTTTTTTATTCTAAGTTTTTTTTTAATTTTTACTAACTCTCTTATCACGTACAAAAGAAAGAAAACTCATTTAGATTAGGTGTTCAATTTAGAGAGGATGAAAAAAATCAGACGGAATCATGGTGGAACAAAAGAGAAAGTTTAAGGATCAAAATAGGAAGAGAAGAAGTTTTAGAATCAAAATGGAACTTACCCTATAATATAAGGAGGAAACAAAGATTTTCACTGAGTTTTATGAAGCATGTTCTGTTGCATAAGTATTTATACATTCAGGTCCCACATCGGCTACCTACTACAGTAAGCAACAGTTTATAAGCGTTTGATTCCTTACAATATTCGCCGAGCTGGGGTGCGCCAGCTTGTTACCTAAGCGGGGGCATTAAATTGTGTGGAACGCAGCGGCAGGGAGGGATTGAAATCTATCACAAGCGGCTCAAACTTACTCCACACAAACACAAATGAGTAATTAACATAATGGACTACAATGGACTAAATTAATCATAAATTAACTATTCAAGGACTCAAAGCAAAAGGACCTTATCATACATACATCATGGACCCAATCACAACTATATAGAGGACCCAAGGACTTTATAAGGACTAATTATAATAAAAAAAACTTAAATACACATAAAATAAAATATGTACTAAAATTTTATTTTACAGTCCTCAAGGACTAAATCATTGACAATTATAATAATTCTGTGACTTATTCATGGAATGATTAATTAACTCAATGTAAATTCAAGAACCAAATAGTAGAATGACAATTGTGAATATCTTCATACACAAAATTTAGTCCCTCATAAACGTCTTTCAAGGACAAAATAGTATACTATTTTGATTTTTCAAGAACTAAATGTGTATTTTAATGTTTTTGGGACCGAGTTGTTAGTTCAAGAATCTTTTGGAGACTGAATTGTTAATTTATTTGTTCCTACCTGATTTCAAAAGTTATTTGAGAAATATCTTCCAAAAGATATTGTATTAGTTTTCATATTCACTCCAAGATAGAACTATATTTTCTCATAAAACTTGAGAGAAAAAGAACTACAACTATTTTTTTTCCTCAAGGTGTGAGAATAACTTTCTTCTCTTTTTCTCTTCTCTTTTTTGGTGATCCGTGTTCATCATGGTAAACAAGTCTCTATGTGATTATTTGAATTTGATACTCTAGAAATGTCTGAAATTTATTATGATAAAACTGCTAGAAGTAAGAATGTGACAGCTAGAGGAAACACAAGCCAATTAAAAAAAAAAAAGAGAGAGACAGATGATAACTATAATGTTGATATATATTCTATTCATTAACAAAAGATGATTTAGGGTGCGTTTGGATTGGGAAGTTAAGTTAAAGGAGGATAAAGGAATGTAGGAGATAATAAAGGAGAGTTAAATGATTTGTGTTATAAAGGAGGTTTTTAGTAAATGTTGTTTGAGAAAATGAGAGATAAAGGAGGAATTATGATGTGAATTTATTTTAAAGGGTATGTAATGATTGTGGTGAGTTGAAATAATTGTATTGGTACTTGAAATTTGTATAGGCGTAAAAATGGTAAAAATAAAGGAGAATAAATGAGTGTTATTTTGGTGTTAATAAACTAGTAGTATGATGTAATGATTGCCTCGAAATTTATGCTAAAGGAGATTTTTGGAGTGGTAAGGTAAATGAGGATGGAATAGTGAATGTGGGACCAAAATGTAATTTTTGAGTACTGAATTGTAAAATTTTGGGGACTAGATTATATATTTTTCCTGTTTACTGTCTTTTAATTTTATTTCAAAATTTTGATACTACAAAAAATATTACCCATGTATATAATAGAGGAGGGACCAAAATGTATATTTTTTGGGGTATGAATTATGTATTTTTCTAAATTTTGTTCTTCAGTAGTTGCAGAACCAAAAATTTTGGGAAAATTTTGAATAAACATTTTAAGTGGAAATAAAAATAATAATAAGACCATGTTTGTAAACTAAGTAAAACCAGATATTGTACGACCATCTTATCCTCAATTGAATTCATTTCTGTTTTTCATGAACCAAAAACAAAAATGGGAATATGAGATTTATAGGGATCAGAGTTGAAGCTGAAGAATTAGAGCCAAAGATAACAACATATAGAAAGAAACACAACATTATTGTTAAAATTTCATTAATGTACAAGTATTAACACTCACTCATAGGGGAAAATTGAATTTGTTTTTTCAAGCTTATCTTATCCAAAACATTTTTTTCTAACTAGTGATTGAACATGTTGAGAAGAGAAACTCTGCTTCTGATAAGTTTCGTTGAGTGGCATTTAATAAGTCCTATTTCTAGATAAAAAATGCAAAGCTCCATATCTTCCATTTGGCTTTGAAAATTGTGAATGGATGATGTATGCTTCTGAGTTATGAGAGAATTCAAAGCTTTATCTACCTCTTAAATTCATTTGTCTCTGATTCTTCAGAATCACAAGTCTTTTCCGGTACATCAACTTCAAGATTTCTGAGCTTAGAAGATTGCATCTTTAGACAAATGAAATATAACAAAGATTGAAATGTGCTCACGGTGACTGCTTCTGCTTCTTTTAAAATGCCAGGAATCAAGCATGTCATTTTCCTTGTTTGGAGAAGAAACTATATATTATTTATAATTCATTTCAAACTTCCTAATTCCTTTCAAATTGCCTTCTTCATCATCTCCTTCTGATTTTTTTCATGCATTCCTTTTGATTGCACAAGGAAAATCTTTAGCTATACCACAAATATGCAAGAATCTCAAAGACCCATGGGTTGATAACTGAAGCAGCTTATCATTTTTATCACAAAACAGAAAAAAGATGATGGTTCAAGCAGCCAGGCTCACAAGGCATATTGGATTGGAGGAGCAGCAGCCTGTAATCCCTCCACTGTTGGGAGCCAGGGGTGTTCGCTGCTCTGTTAAGCCAGCCTCACGCGGTTCCTACTGGTTTAGGAGACACGACACTTGTGCCTTCGCTCGAGTGCCTTGACTCGGCTCTCAACTTGGAGTGGGCAAGCCAGCAATTTGCAGCCACCAATCCAACCAAGCAAAGCCGGAGTTGTGTTCCATCATCTTAATGCCCCCACTTGGGTTACAAGCTTGCATTACCAAGCTCGGTGAACGATGACGAGTGTCAAATGCTTATATACAGTACTTAATGTCAGTATCTAAGCGATGTGGGACTTAATTTTCTTAATTCGTAGATGAGAGATGTGTGATGATAGGTGTGAGAGAAACGTGTATATAATACATAGAAAGAGACTACATAAGATAAACCAATAAGATTTCAACATGTGACATGATCATCCAATTAATAATGACACATAATCATTTCTATTACATTTTCATGTTTTTCTATAACTGATATATATATATATGCTTTAAATGTCAAAGTTAAAATTAAAACTAATACTCCTTAATTTGTGGATAAATCACGTGTCAATATTTTAGATAATATTAATGTAATGTTAATGAAAAATTATCATTAATGCCTAGAGTTTATATAAAAAATTGGTGGAAGCTTGTTGCATCATCCGTGCTAACATTCTACATTTCTACCACAAATAAACCAAGCATGCTTAACTCCTTTAATAGGCGGTTTGTGATATTTTGTTTCACAGTTGTCTCTTCTTATTGCTTCAGTGTTCATTTTTTGAATCTTGATAGCATGATCTGTTTTATTCGGTGCTGATTGCGGGTCTGTTCAAGAGTGAAATCGGGAGTGAGAGAGGGACAGAGAACGTTGAACTCCATCGTTGAGAGAGACTGATTATGGGGTTCGTTTTGATTTTTGGGGGTTTTGGGGTTCCATTTTGCTGCTTGAAAAAGAGGGGTTTCAGTTTTGGTTTTATTCTGTAGGAGAGAGAGAGAGAGAGAGAGAGACTGCGACGGTTTCTCTTCTGAATATCCAGTTGAGAGAGACGATGATGACGACGTTTTTGTTGTTTGAAAAATACATATTAATCTATGAAAGATCAAAACGGTATACTCTTTAATCCTTGAAATATTAAAATAATATATTATATAGTCCATAAAAATTACTAATTGATATACCATTTTGATCTTTTAGAGACTAAACTGTGTATTTCAATCTTTCAGAGTTTGAGTTGTCGGTTTAGTGGTCTTTCAGGAACCAAATTGTTAGTATACTCGAATAAAGATTATATTTAATCTTTTTTTTTATTATTATTATTACAACAAACAGAAAAAGGAAGTTTTTTTTTTAGTAGATACAGCCAATAAAAAAAAGTAGTAATAGATGCATTACCAAGATCCGCTATTAATCAAGACAAATCGCTAAGAGATCCTCCTCATGGATTCTGCCTTGGCCATCAAGGCGCCTTACGCAAATAAGGAAATAGTGATTCACTTATCCTTAATTGGCAAAACAATATCTTCCTACATGAAATAGGAAAGATTATGATTCACCTCCCACATCAATGAGGATATCTCTTCTGCAATCAAAGAAGTTTCCTTATTTGGACTCTCCTCAATGAGCCTAAAAAAAACCCAAAAAACCCTCTCCAAAGTCGCACAAACACACGCACAAGACCTCTCCTTTCGTCCGCCACCAATGCCGCGCCGATCCCGTCTTCGCCGTCGAACGGTGCAGACGCCTTCGCCGGCCGAATTTGGATGACTGTCGCTATTCTTCGCTGAAGAACAAGCCACCATCATCTTCGCACAAATGCACCTCCTGGCCGGACAATCTTGCCGCTTCCTTCTCTTTGCAAAACTAATTCTCTGCTCTTCCTCAAGTCCCACCGGAAACGCTGCGAGGATCCTTCGTCTGTCGAATATCGCCTCCGTCAACTACCACCCTGCCGTGGCCGCCGCCGTCGATGAGCGGGTCCAATTCCCTACCTCAGCCTTCAACAACTATATCTTCATTCAGATAAGTTAAAATTCCTAAAACATCTATGATTATAAGCTTGTGGTCTGGTGTTTTGGTCATTCTTTTAA
Source organism: Chamaecrista fasciculata (assembly GCA_003254925.1). Lineage (NCBI taxonomy): Eukaryota > Viridiplantae > Streptophyta > Magnoliopsida > Fabales > Fabaceae > Chamaecrista > Chamaecrista fasciculata. The sequence goes on from QANZ01018677.1 coordinate 45,627, forward strand.
GTGAATTTGACTGCATAATCCATGCTAGAATGTTGTTAATACAACAATAACACATCCAGTGGAATAGCTCAAAAGCCCACTTAAATCATGATTATTTATTTTTATGATTCGCTAGAAGCATGTTTGGTTGTTCTTAGATCACCCTATGCTAAGTTTTCCCTAACGCTGAAGCCTTAACATTAACATTGTTGGTGATAAAATCAAAATGCCTACGAGATATTTGATAAAATTCCTTCAAGAAAAGTGATTCTCGGCTAGGTTATATAACTTGTTCATGGTGATTGGTGTTGACAAAACGTAATATATGTGTGCAAGGCAAAAGAGATATCAGATTGGTACAATGGAAAGAATTAAATTAGAAGATTGAATAAGGGTGTAATAGTATGCTTGGGTATAAATGGATTGTGGGCTCCACATAATCAAATGATTTCAACATGGAATAGCTTTCTTTATTTACTAATGCTTTGTACTTACATGACTTATTCATCCAGTGGAATATATATGGATGGGTTGACACCCTTTGCCACATTTTGGTGACACCCATTGTTTGTATTTGCTCATAGCTTACATCTGACATTAAATTTGCATGTCACTTTTTATGCTTCAGTAATAATGGTGAAGATACTTAATACCAAAAGCTACTGCGGGGAATATAAAAGCTCTCCTACTCTAGCGCATCTCTAGCATGCAAAGACATCATTGACATTAATACATGCTTCCATATTCAATTACATGCTTGCGTATCATTTTTGTCTCTTCATGTCATGTTTTTTGTCTTGCTCTTCCCAATGATATACATGGTCAACAAGTCTTTTCTCTAACATGTTGCTCATACACATAATTACATGTGCGTAACCGCTTCTGTCTTAGAAGGGCACTTTCATTGAAATAAAGTGATGCAAGATTTAGTGAGGAAAATTTTACAACCCAAGCTGGATAAGCAATTAGCATTTTCATTCTAAAATTCATACCTCAAAGGTATTTTATTACAAAATATTATGCTGCATTAATAGCTATTGAACAAGCACCTTATCAAAGGTCTCATATTATCGGTTGGTGATGCTGACTAATCGGTGTACAAGTTTATAATAAATTGGGTGCCACCAACGACACGAGCGCCGCCGACATAAACATAGGCGCCGATGGAAGCGCGAACGCCGCCACAAGCATGGTTTTACCAAATAAGTTCAACTTTTAAAAATCTCTCTGATTAGGAATTTTCTATGTGCCATTATTTGATCATAGATTTCGATTAATCTAAGAATTCCTGGGCTCTGTATGCTCGCACTTGCTTTAAAATTATTGTCATAACTTGAACAAAGTTTGAGATTTTGGTTTGAACTAGAAGGCACATGAGGTGTTTGACATAATGATTGCGAGAACTTTGGTAAAGTTATATACATACTACATGTTTGTCTGTGTTACTTTGATAAAATAATCTCAATTGTACACGGTTAGCTATATGGATGAACCTTGAATATGCCACAACGGGTTGATTTTGATGCCAGAACTAGATAAGGAAATTGAGAAGTTTCAATATCATACACTTTGACTAGTTTGGATGCTTTATTTAAATAACCATTACACTGTATTTGCGCGCTTTGCATGCTTATCATGTGGATGACTTTTCTGTGGACGAAAGTAATCTTTAATTTACTAGGCACAACTTTTACAATCTGTGGGTTTTCTGGAGAAATTAGCTAAGAAATGATGAATAACAATCCTATCAATTTTGTTTTTAGAGAATATAACCGTGTAATATGCCTTCTTAGTTTTGATAAATCATAGATGCTCATTTGTCTTTTGAGGTTCTAAAGATTATTTTGATAAATATCATAAACTTTTGGGATTAAAGTGTAATTAAATTAGGACTTATTTAAAAGAAATCTTAAGAAAAGGAGAAAAATCTGTAATATTAGAATTCTAAAGACCATTTTATAATTAATTTCAACTCAACAGTAAAATTACATAATGTATCATTTAATTTATGTTTTCTTTATGTTTTGATACCTTTTAGCTAAGGGAAAGGACTTAAGCTTTGGAAGTGAATCACAGGGGAGACCCCCTCGCTACTCATGCTATCACATATTCTCTTCTCGTATTATCCAATACTAACTTAAGCTTCGGAGGTGAATCACAGGGGAGACCCCCTATGGTTCATTATCTTGCAGGAATTACGGTGAACCGGGAAACGACCCTCGGCCAAATCCTAGTTCATCACTAACTTTCACAGCTGATATGAAATATTTGTCTCTCATATGTGAATTGGTAAAATAAGAAAGAATTTTTTTTTTCTTTTGTCACAGATTGAGATAAATTTGTAATTAATTTTTATTTTTAAGAATGATATATTTTTTTGTCAAACTGCATTTTTAGTCCCATAACTTTTGCTCAGGTCTCAATTTGGTCCCATAACTTTTTGGTTGCACTTTTGGCCCTATATCTTTGCAAAAAGTTGCAAATTTGGTTCTGTATCACTTTTGGTCCCATATCTTTTGGTCAGGTTGCAGAATTAGTCCCATATTTTTGAAAAAAGTTTCACCGTCAGTCTCACCTGATCCAAATATATGAGACCAATTCTGCAATTAATCCAAAGATATGAGACCAATTCTGCAATCTGATCAAAAGATGAGACCAAATCTGCAACATGACCCAAAGATATGAGACCAAAAGTGTAACACGTGACCAAATCTACAATTCGAGGAAAAGATATGAGACCAAAAGTGCAATAAAAAAAGTTATGGAACCAAATTGAGACCTTAGAAAAAGTTATGTGACCAAAAGTGCACTAGAACTTTTTTTTTTTTTTAATCTTTACTAAGTCTTTTATCACATACAAAAGAAAACTCATTTAGAATAAGTGTTCCATTTAGAAACGATGACAAAAATCAAACAGAATCATGGTGGAACAAAAGAGAAAGTTTCAGGATCAAAATAGAACAAAATGAAGTTTTAGAATGAAAATGGAAGTCAGCCTATAGTTTAAGGAGGAAACAAAAATTTTTAATTAAATTCCTGTCTACACATGGAAAATATCGCATATTCTCTCGCATATATACTCCCCGAATTAAAGTTCAACGCCATCATCGCTTTTATTAATTTGAGTTTTCATCATCGTCACCTAATTATAATTAATTAATACATGTCGAATCCTTCGAGTTTTCTGAGTTCACATTCCTGCTCATAACATGGGATGGACTCATCTTATCAAATCGTGAGCCTTCTTTCTAGTTGCGATAAGCATCTTGCGTTACTAGTATATATAGTTTCAGGTCCCACATCGGGTACCCACTACAATTAGCAACACTTTATAATGCTTTTGATTCCTTCCTATACTAACTAAGCGGTGGATCTCAGGATGCGCTTGGCCGGAGGGTTGAAATTTATCACGCGACTCACTCACTCACTCTACACACAAATGAATAATTAAGTAAAGTAATTAAACCCTATCATCAACTATCAAGGACTCAAGGACTAATTAATCATCAACTATTCAACCCAAGGACTCCAAGGACTAATTAATCAAAAAAACAAAATTAAATACAACCCAAGGACTCCAAGGACTAATTAATCAAAAAAACAAAATTAAATACACATAAAAGTGGAGGGAGAAGTGGCCGCTATTTATGCAAGCCTCTAGGCCTTGTGAGTTGTGAGCAT
>QANZ01018688.1:0-23492 GCA_003254925.1 Chamaecrista fasciculata
TTTTAAATTTTCTTCCGCTGCGCTCCCTCTGTGATTTCCCAACATTGAGTTGGTCGACGCTTGGAGGTGAGGTGAGCGTGCTAGGCTGATTAACTCCTGGGCTGGTTGACGGAGCTTCCAAGTGTTTCCTCCACTGGTTATCATTACAGGACTCGTCCATGGCTAAAAGCTGGTTGAAAGATTCCACAACTTAAATTAGTGCATATAACTCAGATAAATTCAATTTAGGGTGTCCCAGACGAACGAAGAGAAAAGATACAGATTAACGAACGTAACTAAGATGCATGAACAAACCCAGAAAGGCATATGAACAAATGCATGAGTAAACACATGGATAAACCAAGGTAATGTTTAAGTAACATGTAAATAAACCCATATAAACGTACGAGTAAAACATGAATAAACCCAGATATACGTGTGAGTAAACACATAAATAAAACGGTAGAGTAAGTGTAGAGAGAAGAATCCTCCCCACAGTCGGCGCCAGTGATGAATCAAGTTCTGGCCCGGGGAGTCTTACTTGGTTCTATGAGGAACTCCGGTGGTCGGTTCCTGTAAAATCAATGATCAGCAGGGAGGTTTCCCGTGATTCACCTCTGATACTTAAGTTAGTGATGAGTATTTGTGAGTAATCAATCTAGACTGAATTAGAGAAGTTACCTCAAATGAGTTTCGCCTCAGCCTTTTATAGTTTGGGCTTTGACCAGGGAAGCCCTTGATATGGGGGACTTGATATCCTTGTGATTCTAGGAGAATCAATTTGGCTCCGTGATTTGAGGAGAATATCTCTTGGCGAGATATGAGAAAAATCCCTAATGCAGACTCCTAAATTCCCGGGTGCAGATCCCGCAAGTATCTCAGAAGATACCTGCTAGGCGTTGATGGGCTCGACGCCCTTAGGAGGGTCGACGCCTTGTGGGTAGGCAGCCGGGCGGCCACCATAGGGATGGCTGCTTCTGGTGTCCTTCCGATATTATATTATCAAGTTCCTAAACCATACTTAACTCAATTTGGCTCATACTTGTAAGAAATGTTTTGTTTTTTGAGCCACAAAGAAAAGCCCACATTATAACACTAAACCGAAGTCTAGATTTTTAAAAAAACAATTCAGAACTGCCAATAAAATAGAAGGGGACCACATCCCAAATCTAAAATTAGAGTTTCCAAAATATAATGAAGAGGTGAAAAATATGCATAACAAAAAAAGTAAAATGCTTGGGTGAGCCAAAAGTTAACTCACTGATAGGTTATGGAGAGCATTGGTTGATAATATAAAATATATTCATTTAATTGGTTTTCCATGTTTCCATGCTATTTTAAATTGGTCTCAATTTTTCTTTAAAGATGCGATTTAACCTTATTTGTTAACGGTTTAAACTGAGTATAAAAATAACTCTTTCAAAATTAGCACATAATTTCAAAATGGTCGCATTCGGGCTTGAAACGATAAAAGTATGACCGATTTTACTTATTTGACTATGAAATGATTTATCCGCTTTTAGGGCTCGATTTGACCTTATTTGTTGATAGTTCCAAAGTATTCGACAATAGGAACTCATAGCTCTGGAGTCATCGCATTTGAGTTTAAAATGAGAAATATATGACTACATTCAATATTTTTGAGACCAAATAAAAAAAGTATTAAAATATATAAAACTAATCTAAAATGAATGAAAGATAAATGACCAATTTGAAATCATCCTCATTCATTACTCATTAGAGACCAAATTGAGACATTGCCTTAAAAAAAAATCAATTCCAAACGCACAGTTTATTTATTTTTGGCCATTTAAACACAGTTTATTACTACTTTCTTTAGTTTCCTTTGTCTGTCCGACTGTCCCCCATGATGGCGTTTTTAGAGATCCGGATCCGAATCGCGACCCGATTCCATAAAAACGCTATCCTCAACCCTTCACGCCACCACCGGAATCTCCTTCTCCTGTGTAGAAGCCACCAAACATCGATGTCGCAGGCCAAATGCAAGAGACCCATTTGCCCATCGTGCTCAAAACCCACTTGCACATGCCTCTGCTCTCGGATCCTAACTTCAGGTATCGAAAACTCGGTAAGCGTCACCATTCTCCAACACGCATTAGAGACTAAGCACCCACTTAATTCCACTCGAATTGCTAGATTAGGCATCAAGAATCTCAAGGTAGCCACAGTTTCAGATGTTAATTTCGAAGCCCGGTTCGTGATTCGGTTATCGGAGCCGGATTTGGCTTCGGAAATTGGGGAAACCCAGAAGCGAATTGATGATGATGTGGGGAATTTATTAGATTTGAGTGATAAAGCTGAGATATGTCATTATTATCCACGTCTTCATTCAGATTCTGATTGTACTGTTAGAAATGTTCATGAGGATGATAATGGTAGGTTTATTGCAATTTCTGCTACTATTAGCAAAAATGGTGTCATAAGTTCTCTGTCTCATATTTGGATGCCAATGATTCATCAACCCCAGAAGAAGAATCCAAGTTTTTGTAACATCTTGGATTGTTCTGAAGCTTGTGAGTCACTATCAAAAGGGTTCTGGGTGAAGAAGTTCAAGAGGAGGACCAATTTGAAAGATGAAGAATGTGAATTTGAGCTTGAGGTTCCTCCTGGATCAGCACTACTTTTTCCTTCTGATAAAGCTGTAGATATCAATGACATAGATGCCATTGGTTTTAGAGTGAAGAATTTGATTGTTTTGGATGGAACATGGGCTAAAGCCAGAAGGGTATATAGTGAAAACCCATGGTTGGACATTTTGCCACATGTGAAGCTGAAAGTGAAGGAAATGAGCTTGTATAGTGAAGTGAGGCATCAGCCTAAAGCGGGATATTTGTCCACCATTGAAAGCATTGTACATGCCTTGAGAGCTGTTGGGGAGAATGATGAGGAGGGTTTGGAGAATCTCTTGAATGCTTTTGAGTCCATGGTAGGAGACCAACGTCGTTGCAAGGAGGAGAGGGTAACCAAAACCTCTCAAATTTGAAACCTTTCTTTCAAGTTCTATATCTTGATGTGATTGAAGTAAGAGTAAACAAACAACTTGGTCATTGAAAAATTGAAATATACAGTTTAATCCCTGAAAGAATCAGACGATATTATTTTTAGTCTTATTTTATGGATTAAAGAGTATACCATTTGAATTTTTCAGGGACTAAATAGAATACTGGTTGAACATTTTAGGGATTAAATTGTATATTTCAATCTTTCAGAACCAAATTGTTAGCATGGTAATCTTTTAGAGACCAATTTGTTGGTTTACTATAGAACTAACCATTTCTTTCTTTGGGTTTGGCACCAGTATACAGATAATCCTACTCCAATTACTATTCAATACTAAATACAGGCTAGACCAAACCTTTTGTGTAGAAATTGGAATTGGGTTCATTACTTTGTGAGAGATGACTCAACACTCATTGTTTATTGACATGTAACTTTGTTCATTTGATTATTGTGCAACTTGAAATGAGCCAAGTCAATATTAGTTTAGGGAACAGAAAGAGAAACTAGTTGTAGTTTTAGAGTAGCAGTAAGTTATGAGTCCTCATTTGTATTCTTTTTCTTGATGCTAGGCAAGGATTCTGGACTTTGTTTTATCTTTTCAGTTAGGAGAAACTTGTACTCTTGTTGGTTTACGATGATAAAAGATATTCATATACTTCTTAGGCCATATCTGCCGCTTAAGAATTGGAAAGAATACCGATAAATCAATTGTTTATTGACTGCGTATTGCTACAGTGTGAGGAATCAATTGTATTAGTGTTTGCAATGCAATGAGTGAGGAATTGAGTTGAGCAACCCATAATATCAATACTAGGTACTAATACTATAATATGGCAAAATATGTAGTATTGAGATGTAATTTAACGTGTAAATGTGATCAAATCGCATCTTAGAAATGAGGTTAAATTATTTTAAGTTTAGGACCAATTTCAAATATGATGAAAAAAATTGATAATAATTTTGATATATTACACAACTCCATTGACAATTTCAAATTACATAAAAGGGTCTTGTTGTTTAATCCATTTTCAGATAGGGTTTCTGTGGTTTAAAAAGTGTCAAACATGGTCTCTATAATTTGCTCCATTAACAAAAAAAAAATGGATGAGTTGTACGAAATGATAATAATTTTTAATTACACAAAAATGGGTGAGTTGTTGAAAATTATTTTAGAAAAAATATATTAAAAGTCTTTAGAAAAAATTTTAACCAAAAAAAATTATTTTAGAAAAAATATATTAAAAGCCTTTAACATAAGATCAATTTTTTAAAAAGTGTCAAAATTGGTTTGACCCACTTTAACCAAAATTTTTTTTTTTTCAACAACTCCATTGTAAATGATAATAATAATTTTTTGACTTGTCTGATTCCATAATTACATTTGAAATTTATAGATTTGAAGGATGAGTTGGATACAATTAAATTTGAAGCTCTAAATATAATTGGTGGTCATCTCTATTCCTGAATACAATACCAGTAGCATCAACATTACATTTAATGTTTAGTCTAAAGAATTATAATTGCTATCAATCAATTTAAAACGAAAAATTAATAATTATAAAAAAGGTCAAAATGCAGAGACGTCCCCTGAGTTTTAGGTTGGGTGTATATAACACCCCTGAGTTTTTAATTTGTACAAATAGGACCCCTGAGTTTTCAATTACGTGCAAATAACACCCTTATGTTAAATTTAGGTCAAATCAATGAGGATATAATAGTAATTTCATAAAAAAACTAGGGCAAAGTATTATTTTGGCCCCTCATATTTGTTCAAAGTTTCGTTTTGGTCCCTTAAATTTCTAAAAAATTTAACCCTTATAAAGAAGTCTATCCATATCATTTATCGCAAACATGTTAATAGAATTTTCATTAATCTATTTGGGAGAGTTTAATAGAATTAATGATACATGTCTAATAGGAATTTTATGGGAAAAAAAAATTCAGACATAATATCATTAATCTTATCAATTTCTTTCAAATAAGTTCAAATACGAACTCTATTTACTATTTTTTTTAGGATCAATTTCACTTTCATTTTAATAACAATTATTTATTATATTTTCATACATCTTCATTCATGTTTCCAATCTAAATTACTGAATAACTAGATAATAGAAATTCATTATTTTCTCAAATTTTTTATACCTCAATCACTGGAATTTTCTTCCTCTAGTATATATTATTTAAGTAGTTAAATAAATACACATAAATAATCCATATATTTACATATATCTTAATTTATTTCACAAATTATGTATACAAGTATATACAATATATCTTCAATGTACCATAACCCCTTCTCTAAATATGTGTATATATATATAAAAAAAAAAAGGTAAATTGCAGTTTGGTACCCTGAAAGAAAAATTTTTGCAGTTTGGTGCCCCGTGGTTTGCTCCATTAGCGAATTGGTCCCCTGTGCTTTATTTCCGTTAGGATTTAACGGAAAATCTGATTTAAAATGTCAAAAACCTCCCAACAAGTCTTCTCTTATGCGTTTAAGTCCTTTTCCTTTACTAAAAGGGATCAAAACAAAAAAGAAAACAGAAACTAAAGAGTACATTATGTAATTTTACTGTTGAGTTGAAATTAATTATAAAAGGGTCTTTAGAATTCTAATATTACAAAATTTTCTCCTTTTCATAAGATTTCTTTTGAATAGGTCCTAATTTGCTCCAATTGGATTAAATTATTATTCAATTTCATTTCTCGCTCTTCAATTTTTTTCTTCGTCCTTCTTTCTCTCAATTGGATTAAATTATTATTCAATTATCATAAACTTTTGTGATTAAAGTGTAATTAAATTAAGACCTATTCAAAAGAAATCTTATGAAAAGGAGAAAATTCTGTAATATTAGAATTTCAAACTCCAAAATGAAATTTGTGGGGTAATTTGGCTAAACTCCACAAATATACCTCAGCACCCTTTTTTTTTTTTTTTAACGGAGCACACCACATGGACCCTATCTGACACTTTTTTTTTTTTGATACATCAGAAGTTACTTACATAAGAAGTTCAGAAAAAAATACATAAAATTTATCCCTAATGAAAAAGGAAGACGGAAGCCAACTAAAAAGCTCATTGGAGAGCGCCGTCGGGGCGTGGTGAACCTTCAAGTCGATATGAGAAAGAAGGTTTTTGACTGTGGCTCCTCCATGATTGAAGATGTTTGCCAAGTATTTGTATGAGAAGGTAAGAGCAACTTTCCCATGTAACTGGTTATGCAATTTGATCATTGTCTCTCTGCATGTATGTAAAGTCTCGATAGTTTTAGACAAGGATTTGGTGGTACGCTTTCCTGCAGCAAAGATGCAGTTCTCGCCTTGGCACAGAACGATGGTGAAAAATCTGCTGTTATCTCTGTCTTCCGAGGAGAGAAGTACGGTAAAGGTAAACGTGACTAACATCGAACGAGAGAGGCTGACTTTAGAAGAATTGTGTCGGGGAGCGAGCTGATAGTCTTGAAGGCTCGGTGTCTTGATGGATGTGGAGTTTCGGAAGAAAGAAAGAGTTCCTTGAATTGATTGAATGAGCCGTATAGGGTGAACTTCTTCCCCCCGCCAATACAAGTTGTTCCTGGATTCCCAAATCTTGTGAAGAGTGACAAAGAACCATGAAAGTAGAGATAAGTTGTGGTCATCATCTTTAAGCCAGTCCACACAAAAGGAGGTGAGCCGTTGAACGAGCGTCATAGTCCTATCCTGCATAAAAACAAAACAGAGAGGAGAACCAAACCAAACTGCTCTGGCGAAATGACAGTGCATGAAGAGGTGATCAACCGTCTCAGTTTCATCATGACAAAACACGCAAGTGATGTCACTATTAAGGTGATGTGCTCGGAGGATGTCACCCACAGGTAGGGCACTGTTGATGAGTTTCCATATGAAAAGAAGAATCTTCCTAGGTAAAGACAGTTTCCAGAAGCGGGACCAGTTGATGTTGTGAGGAGAGCTTTCAGTCATATCCCTTTCCTGAATAAGGGTCATATACCCTTTTGAGGGCGTGTATCTTCCTGTGGACGCTCCTTGCCAGATGAGCCTGTCGTTAAGTTGAGTATAAGGAATAGTGATAGACTTGATTTGTATGAGTTGATGCCAAGGATAGAGCTCTTCCAACTTAATATGATTCCATTCCTTATTCTCCATTAGATCTTGGACTTTGTAGGTGCCTGGATCGCCATCCCAAGGGAACATCCAATATTTGCTCGTGATATCAATATCTGCCCCATTTCCGACTTGCCAAGATAACTTGTTCGCAATGATTGGGAATGAGTTACGGATACCTCTCCATACCCAGGTATCCTGGGTTGTTTTGCGGAAATTGAATTCCGTATTTGGAGACTTGTATTTATGGAGAAACCAAGAGCTCGAGAGAGATGAGGGAGAGGTGATCCACTTCCAGCCATGCTTTGCAAGCAGAGAATCATTTACCGCGGAGAGGTGTCTGAAACCCAAGCCACCAGAACTTTTAGGGGAAAACAGTCTCCGTTTGTTGGTGAGATGCATCCGTTTGCCATCTGTTTTGTAGCCCCAAAAGAAATCCACCATGATAGATTCCATCTTTGTTGTGTATTCCTTTGGTAACTGAAAAACGGAAAGTTTATAGATAGGATCAGCTTGAAGCACAGCCTGAATTAAAACCGAGCGACCTGCTTGTGACAAAAGGTTAGCCTTCCAGCCTTGAAGCCTATGTTGGAAGCGATCAATGAGATCAGTCGCATTTCTTTTTATGTGATTCTTCCCGTCAACGTAGACGCCAAGGTATTTTCCCAAATGATTGGCAAGCTTAACTTTCAAGGTGGCTGCCATGAATTTCCTAAAGTGACGCGGGGTGTTTGGACTAAAGACAGCCAGAGATTTGTCTTTATTAATCTCCTGTCCTGCTAAGCCGCAATAATGATCTAGGATGGCAGAAATTTGTTGACAAGAATTCTGGTTGGCCTTGAAGAAAAGAATTATGTCATCAGCGTACATAAGGTGAGAGATCATCGGCCCTCTATTTGCAAATCTGATACCTTGAATCTTCTTTTCTTTTTCCGCTTTCAAAAGGAGCGCTGATAAGGTATTAGCCGCAATGATGAAAAGGAAGGGCGAAAGCGGGTCCCCTTGTCGGACTCCTCTCTGAGCAGCGAACGAATTAACCTTGTGGCCATTTAGGAGTAAAGTATAGTTAACTGTGGAGATGCATTGAGATATCATATTGAGGAAAGAAACTGGGAAATTCATCTTGCTCATGACCGCCTTGATGAAATTCCAGCCAAGCTTATCATAAGCTTTGGACATGTCAAGCTTTAAAGCGCACCATTGGGATTTACTCTTTTTTGCCTTGTGAATATAATGCATGAGTTCGCTAACTAAGGTGATATTGTCAGCAATCTGCCTTCCTTTTATAAAGTCATTCTGATTAGGCGATATCCACTGTCCGATGAACGGCTGCATTCTGTTGACCAGCACTTTGGCGATGATTTTATAAATGGTATTGCATAACCCAATAGGTCGGAACTGTGAAATCGAAGAAGGATCTTTGGTCTTTGGGATGAGGGAGATGAAAGTCTGATTGAACTCTTTGAGAAGATAACCGGTCCTCTGAAAGTCCCTGATCATACTAAAAATATCCATTTTAATTAAATCCCAAAATTTCCTGAAAAATTCCGCAGGGAGGCCGTCTGGTCCTGGGGCTTTGAAGGACTTTAGTTGAAAAACAGCTGTAGTGATCTCTTCATCCGTAAAAGGACTGTCCAAGCGTGATTTTTCCTGATCAGTAATATGTGGCAAGTCCAAGGACTCAAGATCCTGAAGAATATAAGCTTGCTGTGGCTCTGTGGGGTAAGTGTATGCCTCCTGAAAATGATCTCCTATGTAGGCTTCCATATCGGTATAGTCTTCAATCCAGTTACCGGCTGTGTCCTGTATTTTAAGAATCTTATTGGCAATTCTTCTTTTTTTAACCACTGTGAAAAAATTTTGTATTACGGTCTCCCCCTACCAACCAAAGTTGTCTCGCCTTTTGAGCCCACAAAATTTCTTCGTATTCCAACCACTTGTTAAGTTCCTGACGCGCTGAAAGTTCGGCCTGCATCTTATTTGCCTCATTCAAGGATAGGTGGTTTTGTAGTGAATCCAGATAATCTTGAAGATATTTAATTTTATTCTGGATATTGCCCAAATCGTGTCTGTTCCAAGCGAGTAAGTTGTGCATTGTAGCTTGTTGCTTGCGTGCCACCGAAAAGGCATTTGATCCTGAGAAATGACTTTGCCAAGTTCTATGAATAATGTCTGAAGCGGTATCCTCATGCAACCAGAAAAGTTCAAACTTTTTTGGTCTGTGACGGAAAGGGATATTGCCTTTCGTATCTACAATTAAGGGGCTGTGATCCGAGGCAGCAACATGTAGACAGTTAAGCCACGTACTTGGATAATGCGAGAGCCAACTGTCGTTAACTAGTGCTCTGTCAAGTCTTTCCCACACAGCATCATGTGATTTCCTTGAATTACTCCACGTGTACCAATTCCCGGCAGGACGAATATCCAGTAAATGACAGTTATTTATAAGCTGTTGAAAAGCAAGTGCTCCAGGTATTTCTTGGTTCAGACTTAACTTTTCATTTATGTTTAAAACCTGGTTAAAGTCTCCTAATAGAAGCCAGGGGTTATCATCAGTAGGTTTGTTTGACCTTATAAAATCCCAAACCACGTGTCTTTCTGTAATTTTGGGTCTGCCATATATGCAAGTTAACCAAAAAGGTTTACCGGAACAGTCATAGCAGGAAGCGTGGATCCAGTTTTCAGAAATATTAAGGATAGTACAAGAAAAGTTATTGTCCCAGGCAAGCACAAGTCCGCCTTTTCTACCCACAGCGTTACTACCCCCAGAATTTGAATAACCCCACCTGCTTAAAAAGGAATTACAAACATCAACACTACAAAGGGTCTCACAAAAAAACAAAAAATTTGGAGCGAATTTCTAAACAAGTTGTCGTGTTCTTCTTCTTGTCGAGGCGACCCTAAAACCTCGACAATTCCAAGCTAAAAACTTCATGGCGTCTTTGGGGGCTGATTTGGGACAGCCTCCCCGAACCCATCAACGAACAGGATGTTATTGTCTGTGAGATAAGCTATCAGCATGGCTTTCGGCAGATTCCAAATGTGTGCGGGGAAAGAAGGACGGAGATGCTTGGGTGTGCTTTGAGCCACCCGGCTTTCACGCTTTCTTTTTGTGGTACCAGTTCCCCATTCGAAAACCGCGACATAAGGATCAGAAATCTTGTATCTTTTTCGAGCCCTTTCCGTAGCCAAAGCTTGTTGATCTTGTCTTCTACGCTTTCTCGTTGCCTTGCTTAGTTCGTTATTGACCACCACCCACTGAATACTAGGACTGTAGTATAATCTTCTCTGAATGGAGCTCTTACGTGTAGTGAAGAGTGCCCATTGTGTTGTAAAAAACCAGTTAAAAGGTGAGACTAGAAAAGGACCATGGAAACTTGGTATGAAGATCAATTTTTTGTCGATCCAAACAATGTACAAGCTGTTGGAGATGTTGACATGGAACATATCCCATTGAATTCCTTCAGAACATTTGAGACAGATGTATATGCCAAGACCCAGACCATGAGGAAGCTTAGAAGCTGCCCAACTGTAAAGGAAGTCACTTTTAAGAGAGAAGTTCGGCACTTTAGACCACTCCGTAAGTTCGTTGGGATTTAGAGCTTCCGTATGCGCAAAAGATTGGAACCACTCTTCAAGGTTGCGCATTATCAAGGCTCCGCTGAAGGGGTCAAAAAAGAAAGGACCAAAATGTCCTAAATTGACCGATTCCTCCCAATCCTCCCAGTCTTGTCTTTGTTGTGCACTGTTCTGTGTGGACACTATTGGAAGCCCAGTGCCAGTAGGCAAAAGGGAGCTTCCTCCTTGTCGTGCATTGATGGCTTGCCCTGTTGGCGTCTGTGTTGTGGTAGAAGTCGGTTCCGTGAGCACGGTCGGTTGTTGAGTCGAAATGAGATTATGCTCGTATTGAAGAGAATCAAGGGTTGGTAACCCTCCCAAATCAAGGAAGACACTGTCCGTTCTATCATCAATTTTTGTGCCCGAAGGTTCACCTCGTTCGTACATACCGATAGGGGAAGAGTGGTTCAGATCAAGCGGCTCCGGCGTGACATCTTCGATGGGTCGTTTTCCTTTTCGAGAATCTTCAAGCTCCTGTTCAGTGTTTGGGGAGTAGGAGATTTCGAGGTCCTCATTTTCCTCCATTTGGTGAATTTCTACTGAGTTGAAGGAGTCATTATCACTTTGCTCCGCCTCTGATTCATCCTTAGAAATGTCCATGCTGTCACCCGAGTCCGAGGTGTTATCTGACGAAAATTCGGCACTGATGCAGTTGCGTTGATGGGGCCACCACCTCTCGGCCACTACGTAGTTGACATCTACGCCATCGTGGAAGGTGAAAACCTTGGTAGTGCGTCGGAAATGATAGACTCCAAATCTCCTTCTAGGGCAGCGGTATTGTGGGTTCGGCTGCTCCGCCCAAGATGTGACTTCAGCCCGAGCCATCATCTCCCTTAGCTGTTGTGTAGCTTCAGCTTGAATGCGATGTGTACTCCAGCTACAATGATCGCGAACATGACCAATATGTCCACAGTGTTCGCATATACGAAAAACCCGTTCCGGAACACAGGTAATCCACTTTATATTCCCATCGATCAGCGGTAAGAAGCAGCCAGCCGGGAGAGGTTTTGAAGGGTCGACAAAAACCTTAACTCGTACATATTCTGGATTCATGGTGAGATCATTTCTTGGATCTCCTTGGCACGGTTCTCCAATAATGCCACCAAGATAGACTGCCATGTCGTCGGAGATCAGCTCCAGTGGTAACCCATAGAACCGAAAGCATATGGCAACTTTTTCGACTTTAAGCTCTGTAGTTGACAAATTTGGTTTCCATGTAGTGACAGCCATCAGACATTTTTGGATAGTCCAAGGGCCGTTGTTAGTCATGAACTCCATGTCCTCAATGTTGTCGAATTCAAGGATGAAGAAGTTTCCAAACTTAGTTATGACTCTGACATGTCCCTGAAGCTGCCAGTTAGCGTCGAGGATTATTTGGAGGCGGTAGACGGGAATGTCTTTACTATCCACAAGGACCGCCAACGCTCTGTTTCTCCAACCAGCAAGCCTATGTTCTACAAAGGATCTATTAAGACTAAGGATGGGGCCTTGACGTGGAACTATCGGGAGGGAACGAAGAAAAGACATACTTTGAGTGATCAGAGGGAAAGAACTTGACATGATCCTAGAAAGACAAGGGGATAGCGACAAGCCGAAAAGGGGAGGAGTAGGGTACAAAGCGGACAGCAAAACCAGTAAAACAGAAAAACAGGGAACGAAAAGCAGAGAACAGAGGAGAAGATCGTGCATGCAAACAAGATAGAAGAAGCTACAAGACAAAGGGACGCTTTGTGGAAAAGGGGAAAGTGATTGAAGGAAACGAGATACATGGTAACTGGGCATTAATACCACCACAAACAAAGCGACACCGAAGAAGTAAAGGCACGTAATGAGAAGAGAGAGAGGATAAGGAAAACCGAATAACAGCGGAAGAGTAAACGAATAAGCAAAATCGAGAAACTGAAGCAACTAAGAACCAATCGAAAAAAACCCAGAAACAGAGGCAAGGAAGGCGCATGCAAAGGAGTAGCAGCAGACAATGATTACAACTAAAGAGATAAGGAAAAGCAGAAGAAGCTACTTTCTAATTGGATACAAAAGGAACTTGGGGAACACGAACACGTAAAAGCTAGAGCAAACTAGGCAACTGAAAAGCAAAATGAAATAAATGCACAGCACCTGATTTGAAGAACCCGATAACGGCAGCTTCACATCTTCTTAGAGAGAAGATGGAGAGTCTCTCTCATAAAGAGGAGTTGTCTGACACTTTTTAAACCATAGGGACCCTATTTGAAAAAGGGTCAAACCACAAAATCATTTTGTTTAATTTACCCAAAAAAAAATAAAAACTTTGCTAAAATTTTAATACCAAAATAACCTTTAATATTTTAAAAAATAAAGGTAAAAACATTAATTTCGTCCCCAAACTTTACACCAACTGTCAATTTCGTTCTCAATATTCTTTTCCTATCAATTTCATCCTCAAACGTTTTACAATTTGATCAATTTTATCCTTTGATCAACTTCTTTCAATAAATTAATGACAGGCAACATCATGTTTTTCAATATGAGTTAGGATTTGAGTTTCTTTTTCTATCAATTTTACATTACATATCATTGGTCACGTAGATTTTGTCGTTAATATTTAACTAAAGTTAGAGCAAAAACTAAAATTAACTAAAATATGAAACATTAGGAATAAAATTGAGAGTTGATGTAAAATTTGGGGATGAAATTAGTACTTTCACCAAAACCAAAAGCCAAGATTACATAGGCGCTTTTCACTTTGCCAAAAACTCCAAAACCTTACCCGTGTAGAATAAAACCCTTCTCCTTCGCTTCTATTAATCTCCTCATCGATAATTCACTCTATTGAGACCCCTTTCTGGAATAGTGTCATCGACGAGTTTTTCGTTTTTCCTTTGTTTCGGTTAGTTTTTCTTCTTCTGCCCTGTTTTCTTCTGTATTCATCATATGTTGATAATAGTGTGTGGTATCATAATTTCTTGAGTATCTTGAATATTGTTTCTGCTATCTTTCATTCAAGGATTATACTCCAGTTTGTAGTAGGTAATTTTATTAGCTTCCTACTTTATTAATCAAACAAAACTGCAGTATCATCCTTTGGTTGCAACTATGAATGAAAAGAAACATTGACGGATTGGTAAAGCAATCATGGGCTTTTACACAAACACCCGCCTGAACTTGTATTCTTTCACTAAGCTCATTTCTTCTCATATCAATCAAGCTCGACATGAACAAGCTCTTGCTGTTTTCCATCACATCCAATCCTCCCTTGCAATGTCTCTTGATCCACATGTCTTTTCTCTCATCCTCAAGTCCTGCACCTCCATTTACCGACCACAACTTGGCACTGCAATTCATGCCCATGTTACCAAAGTTTCCTTCCTATCAAACCCATTTGTTGCAAGCGCATTGGTTGACTTATATGGTAAATGTGTCTCCCTTTCTGCTGCACGCCAACTGTTTGATGAAATTCCTAATAGAAATGTTGTTGTGTGGAATACAATGATATCACTTTATACGCATTCTCATGACATTTCCAGCGCTTTGCAACTATTTGATGTCATGGATGTTATGCCCAGTGAATCTATTTTTAATTCAATTATAGCTGGCTTGGCTGAATCAGAAGGTGGGTCGTTTAAGGCTATAGCATTTTATCGACAAATGCTTGAACTAGGACTAAGGCCACATCTAATTACACTTCTTGCTCTACTTTCTGCTGCTGTTGGTGTAGCATCTTTAAATTTGGTTAAGGAGATTCATGGCTATGCAATGAGGAACGACATTGGTTCGCATTTCCAACTCAGTAGTAATCTGGTGGAGGCATATGGGAGATGCGGTTGCCTCTTTTATTCACATACTACATTTTGGAGTTTGAAGGTAAAAGATGTAGTTTCTTGGAGCAGCCTAATATCAGCATATGCACTTCACGGGGAGGCAAAAACTGCATTGGAAATTTTTCAACAAATGGAGTTGGCTGAAGTGAAGCCTGATGATATCACATTTCTTGCAGTATTAAAAGCCTGTAGCCATGCAGGGTTAGCAGATGAAGCGTCCTTTTATTTTAAGAGAATGCGCGAGGATTATGGTATCGAAGCAAACAGCGATCACTACTCTTGTTTCGTTGATGTTTTGAGCAGAGCAGGAAAGTTACATGAGGCGTATGAAGTTATACGAGAGATGCCAGTGAAGGTGACTGCTAAAGCATGGGGTGCCCTTCTCGGGGCTTGTCGAGTCTACGGAGAGCTTGAGTTGGCAGAGATAGCTGGGAGAGCTTTATCAGAAGTTGAACCAGATAATGCTGCCAATTATGTTCTCTTGGGCAAAATTTATGCTAGTATGGGCAGACATGAGGAAGCCGAAAGAATGAGGACAGAAATGAAAGAGCGAAGAGTAAAGACTGCAGCTGGTAGTAGCTGGGTTGTATATTCAGAGTGATCATATATGAGCTACCTGTAGTTTCTCTCAGTGAATTGTCATTGATGAAGACACCATGAACAAGGTGATAATTATCAAGAAATGTTGTGATGTCATTAGTTCTTTCTCTCAGTCAATTGTCATTGATGGAGAGACACCATGAACAAGGTGATAATGGTGATAATTATCAAGAGATATTGTGATGTCATTTGTTCGGCTTCTATCTACAGTTCTCAAACTATTCAAGCCTTTTCAAATATCACAAGGGCTGATAACATTCAAATTATTTGAGTAAACTAACAATTTGGTCCCTAAAAGATCACCGAGCTGACAACCTAGTCTCTAAAAGATTGAAATGTACAATTTAGTCCTTGAAAGATAAAGAAAAAAGCATACTTTTTAATCCTTGAAAGACTAAAACAATATACTATTTAATCCATAAAAAGAACTAATTAGTATACCGTTTTGATCTTTTAGGGACAAAATTGTATATTTCAATCTTTCAGGGACCGAGTTGTCAGCTCGGTGATCTTTCGAGGAGCAAATTGTTAGTTTACTCCATTTAATTTTGTCCTTGTCAAGCTATTTGCTCAGTTTATCCTTGAAGTTTGTCAAGCAGGTTATCCTCTTCATCCTTTCATATGATTGACTAACACACTATGTATTTGTTGGTGGGATCGCTCTGATATGATTGACAACAGTGTGTTTTTCTCTTGCAGCTTCTGATCCTGGAAATCAAAGAAACTGCACATGAAGATGTAGACTGACATGAGTTCATTCATTGGTGATGACTTGATTCAAGCCTTACAAGCGAAAGCAATGGTTTGTTGCTTCGCTGAAAACAATAAGCTCACCATATTGTTCTGATATTTTCATTGTCTTATTCCTATACATACAAACTGACGATGTTTATTCCAATAAGGAGATGGACAATGATTGTTATTTTAACCCAAGGATCCAATCGTTCACGATTTTAATATCACGTAAACCAACTAACTTGTATTTTTTTGACCGGCCATTTCGTTCAATCAATACATAATGAAGGATAAAAAAGTATCATAATGGAAAATTATTTGGGCAATATTTAATAATTGTAATTATAGTATGTATATTTATCAACTAAAATAAGTTCCAAATAATCTAGGAAAAACTCCAAATTGGAACTCCTAAAAAATCCAGCTTATTGCAATTCACAATGCAAAAATCTCAATCATTAATTATCTACTTTTCAATAATTTAATCTAAACTACTTAAATTATTCAACGACTCTAAAAAGCCAAAAAATAAATTTCTCTTCCATTTTTACCCGGTATAATTTAATCCAAACTACTTAAATTATTCTCATATCTTTCTATCTCGAACCAACTATCATTATAAGAAGTACACGAAAAGTGGCGATAAAATGTACTATAGTGGATCCAATCTCTTACTTCTCTTGTAGTTGTTTCAAATCTTACCATGATGAGTATAATGTTAAATCGGACTTGAAAGTAGGTTTATAATCAATTTTTTATAATTTTTTACTTTTTGGTTTCAAACGTATTTTTTAGTATTTGATCTCATCCACCAATGATTCTAATTGGGTAAAAAAAAGACTCATTATGATTAACTTATTGCTTTAAATTCGTCATATTCGAACTTGAAATAAAATAAATATGACCAACTTAAAAACAATATGTGATTCTACACTCGTCATATTTAAACTTGAAACAATAGAGATTTGACTGTGTTCGATAATGTGAGACCAAAATGAATCTATTTGAGACCAATACACAACTTTTGAAATATTTAGATCAAAATAAATTGGCTTAAGTGCACTTTTGGTCCCAAAACTATGACAAAGGTTTCATTTTGGTCCCATAACTTTTTTTGTTGCAATTTTGGTCCCATAACTATGACAAAGGTTTCATTTTGGTCCCATAACTTTTTTTTGTTGCAATTTTGGTCCCATAACTTCTCAAAAGGTTCCACCGTTAGTCCCTTGGTGAATTCCATCCATATTTAGCCGTTAAGTATGACGTGGCATAGTGACTAGGATGATGATGTGGCAAAATAAGATGAAATGGACTGAAATAGGATCTATATGCAACATATTAAAACTTATCTATACCCAACCACAATATATACAAAGAGTGGTACTTCCTCTTCCTCGTCAGCCCAACGGAACTTCCTCTTCCTCGTTCCGCTTCTCGATTCGTCGTCGTCGTCGCCGCTTTAGTCGTTCGACTCTGGCTGAGGATCCCATCGACTTCGTCGGCGCCTTCTGCTTGAAGTCTCTTCTTCCCCACCAAATTGGTCCCTGTCAGTACCACTCTTTGTATATTTTGTGGTTGGGTATAGATAAGTTTTAATATGTTGCATATAGATCCTATTTCAGTCCACTTTATCTTATTTTGCCACATCATGATCCTAGTTACTATGTCACGTCATACTTAACGGCTAAATATGGATGGAATTCACCAAGGGACTTACGGTGGAACCTTTTGAGAAGTTATGAGACCAAAGTTGCAACAAAAAAAGTTATGGGACCAAAATGAAACCTTTGTCATAGTTATGGGACCAAAATTGCAACAAAAAAAGTTATGGGACCAAAATAAACCTTTGTCATAGTTATGGGACCAAAAGTGCACTTAAGCCAAATAAATTTAAAAGCATATATTTAAGACCAGTTTTGATGTAAATTTTGTAAAATTTTTAGACTAATAGAATAATTAATCATAATCATTTCAAAATACATTTTGATCCTGTAAAAACCCAACAATATTTTCACGCTTCTTAAATTTAGCTAAAGGTGATTACTGATTCCTAGGGTCCTAAAGGTCCCTATAGTCCCCAAGTCCAAGGTCGCCGGAGCTGAGTAAACCACCGCCTACCGTCGCCGGCGACCCAAACATCACCGTCGCTCCATTTCGATCAAATGCTGAAACTCTTCTCTTTCTCAAGCCGTCGTTTAGCTATTAAATCCCCAACCTTACCCTTCTCTCTCCGTCGTTTTCTGAGCCAATCCATTCACGAGGACGACGACGACATCTACGACCCGCCGTTTTCTCCTTCTGCAACAAAACCACCGAACCCTAAGAAAAAAACCAACAAAAAAGCTGCGAGTGCCAAGGAAGAACCCAAGTTTCCTTTGAAATCGGACCTTCCATTCGATTTCAAGTACTCTTATTCCGAGATTAACGACTCCGTCGAACCCATTAGTTTCCGAGAATCTCCGAAATTCTCTCCGTTTGGACCGGGCCGGCTCGACCGAAAATGGACCGGGACTTCTGCGCCGGCTCAGGAGGAAGTGGACCGGCTGAGGTGGGCGGAGGAGCGGAACCGGGTTCTTGGAGACCCGCTTTCGGAAGAGGAAGTGGCGGAGCTAGTTGAACGCTTTCGTCACAGTGATTGTGCTAGGCAAATCAATCTGGGTATCTCTTACTTTCTCAGATTCTTGTGTATGAACTTTGTGTGTTGTTCTGGAATGAAATGATACTGAAAATGCAGATAGAATCACAAGTTAACGGAATAGAATCTTGTTGGCACCTTAGTTTTTTTGGTTTTTTGTTGGTTTCTCACATTGTCATACATTAATTTTGTTTAGATATTAAATATGAACATGTGAAGGACCGGCTTGACTTAATGGTAAGCACGCTTGCCGTGGGGTCTAAGGGGTTCGAACCAGCCTCTCTGCCAAAAAACAGGGGTAAGGCTGCTAGTATGTTCCCTTCTCCAGCACCCCCACTAAGTGGACACTCGAACTGGGTTGACCCTTTATTAAATATGGACATCTCTCTCGATAAGAATTCAAACCTGAGTTTATTTCGTTGTGGGAGACTATCCTCTTCCGATAGACCTTACCCCATTGGTATTGGCACCTTATTTGAATGGTTAGTCAGGTGGTGCTGTATAGGGGAGACTCTCCAAACGAGAATCTAAACCTGAGTTTACTTTGTTGTAAGAGACTAACCTCATCCGATAGACCGTATCCAATGGTGTTGGCACCTTATTTGAATTGCTGGTCAAGGGGTGCTATATAGGGGAGAACTATTGAATTTAAGTGTGCATGTGGAAATTCGTAGAACCATATTTTTTTTTTAGAAGTGTTTGTGTTTTTTTTGGTCATATCAGAGTGGTTTTCGTTAATTTAACTTGACATTTGGGTGTTTACCTCCTTATCATGAGTAAAAGATGGTTTTTAAACTAGAGAGAAATGAGTTCTTGCAATTTCTGGTGGAAGGTGGCTAATGCTTTTGTTTTCTGCTAGGGAAGGGGGGAGTTACTCACAACATGTTGGATGACATCCATAATCACTGGAAAAGAGCTGAAGCTGTGAGAATTAAGTGCTTGGGTGTGCCAACGCTTGACATGGACAATGTTTGCTTCCATCTTGAGGTAAACCATATTTTAATGCATTCATTAGCTGAAGCCTTGATTGTTCTTGAGTTTCAGAGCATTTTTCCTGATGTACTACCACATATTGCTGTATTTTCAGGAGAAGTCTGGTGGAAAAATAATCTACCGCAACATAAATGTTCTTCTTTTATACAGAGGACGGAATTATGATCCCAAGAATCGCCCAGTTATTCCTCTTATGCTATGGAAGCCCTATGCACCGATTTATCCAAGGCTTGTGAAGAATGTTGCCGAGGGTTTGACGTTTGAAGAAACAAAAGAAATGAGAAACAGGGGTCTGAACTCACCACCTCTGATGAAACTCAGTAAGTGAAGAATGAGTATTAGAAAATTTCAAAAGACACTGCTTTTCTACTTTTTCTCCCTAAGAAAGTTTGAAGTAGTTCTGGATTCAATCATATGCTTAACTGCTATGTTTTATTTCCTTGTTCAGCAAGAAATGGTGCTTATGTGAATGTAGTGGAGAGAGTGAGGGAAGCTTTCAAGACCGACGAGGTTGTGAGACTGGACTGCACCCATGTTGGTACAAGCGACTGTAAAAAGATTGGAGTGAAGCTAAGGGTATGTCCTTTGAATTTAACAACAAATACACAGACCCACTGTATTTTAAAAACATACACTGGCTTTTTGTCTATTTGGGAACATTCCTGGATCTCCTTTGAAAATTTTCTTCGTTTAGTCCTTCCTGAAAACAATAGTTACTATAACTGTTAATTTAGACATTGGAAATAAGTCAAAGGCTAGATTCATCGGTCTTATTACTTGGAACATCCTTGATTTGTTTTACATAATGGTCTTAAACATTACTTTAATTGTGTCTGTTTGAAGAAGTTGATAGTAAAGCCATGTATAGTTGTGGATTTGGAAACAACTTGTTTAGAATTTAAAATATTGTTAATCAAGGGTCTTTTAAGCATTTGACAATTGACTTTTTAAGTCTTAACTAACGATAATGCTATAAATACCTTTAAAAATGATTCAGTAATTGTATATTTTTAAATATAAGAGAGATCTCTGTAAATTTTCGAAATACAGAGTGTTTGTGTAATTAATATTAAATTCAGGGTTGGTTGAGTTACTTTACTCTTTAATTTAAAGCTCCCAATCCTTCATATGAATTTAACGTGTGCATCAGTATTCAACCTTGTACCTAATATTATTGCAGGATCTAGTGCCTTGTGTCCCTATCTTGTTCAAGGATGAGCAGATAATCCTTTGGAGAGGAAATGTAAAGCAGTACCAGTTTTCAGATTCACAACTAGAGTGTGGCTAAAATGCATAAAACCCTGCTAAACTTTAGGCATTGTGCAAAAAATCTCACATAAACTTTAAAAAGTGACGAAAGACTCCTGAATTTTTTATTTTGTGTAAATAATTCGTTTTGTTGAAATTTTCATTTAAAAAACAAGAAGTTTTTAGTTTTTTGTTACTATTAATTATAACAATAGTTAATTTTAATTTTGGAGACAATAACAATCACAAAATTATTTTTAAAAACTTGATTTTTTTTAATGAAAATCTTAACAAAATGAGTCTTTTGCATAAAATAAAAAATTCAATGAGGAGATTTTTTGTCACTTTTCAAAGTTAAGGGAAATTTGTAAGAGGGACTAAAGTTTGAGGAGGTTTTGTGCTATCTATAGCTATAGAGTATTGCAATTAGAGGGTCTACAATGTTATGAAGATAGTTTCCTACTTTCATTTTGACTCGATGTATAGCATATTCTGGTCTTTCACCGACTCCAATTTGATAGTTGGAATCAGTCTCTGGTATCATTTTATTTGTTTATTTGTTGGGGAACCTGGCTAAGGATGATTTTGTCAGTCAACTTTTGTACTTTTCAAACTAAATTCTAGGGGAAAATTATATAAAGTTTTACTGTCTTTGATTTGGTCCAATCATAGAAAACCCATGAAAGAAGAGTACATACAACTGCTACACAAAGGGGAAAGAACAGGCAACCTACAAGGGAAACATAATAAGAACAAAGCCGAGCCCTTAGCTCCCAAGATCTGAAAAGGGTAAAAAGAGAAACAGACCCCAAACAACACACTTGGGGGAGATAATACAAATTAGAAACTACAAATCACCACCAGAACATAGGAAGAACTGACTAGTGAAAAAACATCTTACATTAAAGCAGATCAGACACAAACTAACATTGAGCTTAAAGGAAGGTTTCCATGAAGAAGTGTTCCAAACCAGCTTCCACAACTCAATGGCAGTAGGAATCCATATTTGCTTCGTCGATCTCCCCATTTTTGCCAGATTTGACAATCTTCTCTGAAGATTTGTTTCCCATCATCATCTTGCTTTTACGAACGGGTTCAACCGTTCTAGTAGTAGATCTGAAGAAGGCTTCACAAAAGAAAACATCTCTCACTAATTTAGAGAAGAAACCCTTTAACAAAGAAATGAGGAAACTCTCCTACAGTGAGGAGAAACCAAAAGAGAGGACAAAAAAATGAAGAAGGGGGAAGGAGGGATTGTCGTAAAAATGAAGAAGGGGGAAGGAGGGGTTGTCGAGGACAACCCCTCAAAGAGGTCGACAACCCCTCAAAGAGGAGCTTTTTTTTTATATATATGAGTTTTACTATCTTTGATATTTGCTAATAAAGAGTAATGAAAAAAGCGCAAGAATTTTGAAAAACAAAAAAAATTGATGTGACGAGTGAAAATCAAAGTTTCTAATCATCTTTCTATATGTTCTCGACTCTATGAAACACAAGTAATTTAAAAATGGTGTCGTACTCGTACCTATATTCTATAAATATTTTTGGGTACTCTTAAACTATTATAAAATATAAATTTTTATATTTTTTTGTAAAATGTCAGTATTTTTATCTTATTTTATTTTTGTTATCTTAAAACTTTATTTTCTTTAGATTAATAAACAAAGCATTCATATTTTTATAAGAAAAGTTATATAAATTTATATTTTATAATTTTTTATTGAAATAAATATTGTGGTACCCGTACTCTATATTTTTCAAAATTAACGTACCCCGTACTCGTGCAAGCATTCAAGTACAACAAGTTTTCCTTTCAGTAGTACCTCCATCTCAAAATCTAATTTATAATATTTTTTAAAAAAAAGGGAGAAATAAATGTTTAAAACAGATCTAAATACCACAGGTCCATATTTGATAATATTCGGACGTCACTTTGTAGTTGGTGGGGTGAACATTTCATCAAGTTAATGTTATAGGCTCCGTTTGGTAGGAAGGAAATGAGGTTTACAATGTAAAAGGGCACGGTTTTCAAGATTTTCATGTGTTTGGTATGGTAATTTGAGCTATGTAAAGTGGATTACAATGTAAAGGGCTTTACATTACATAGGCCATTTTTCTTTACTTCACATTTCTGATGTAATTCAAGTCTACCTAGGGTCCGTTTGGTATGTGATTGGGTATGTAAAGGAAAGGGTTTTACAATGGAAAGATTGTGAGGGAAAGGAAAAGTAGTTGAGGGAATGTAAAGTAGGTAAAGATTGAAAGTGTTTGGTATAAAAAGGGAGGGGAGGGAAAGTAAAATAGATATGGAAAGAAAATGACAAAAATGCCCTTCCCACAAACACTACTAGACCACCAGCCGCCGCCGCCCGCCGCCGCCGTACACGGTGGCCGGCGTCTCCGCCAACCGCCGTACACGGTGGTCGGCGACACCGTCCACGGTGGTCCACGGTGGTCGGCGACGCCGTCCACGGTGGTCCACGTGTTGGGAAATCACAGAGGGAGCGCAGCGGAAGAAATTAAAAATTTTGGACTAAAACGCAAATAAAACTAAAAGCTAACTCTGTGATTCCTTCCAGGATCCACTAACTATGTTTATACCAGATAAGAAAAGGATGTTTACCTAGTTTCAATCGGTGACTTATCGTGTTCGCGAATTTGAGAAGTCCACTGAGTGTCCTTCCTCTACCGGTGATCCACACGAGCAGTTTGGCAGATGCCTAGGTGCTAGCCTCCTTCACTTCTTCCCAAGTGAATAC
>QANZ01018688.1:23624-66520 GCA_003254925.1 Chamaecrista fasciculata
CCGTAGACGGCGGCGCCGGCCACCGTGGACGGCGGTGGTTGGCGGCGGCGGCGGCAGCCTGGTAGTAGTTATGGGAAGGGCATTTTTGTCATTTTATTTTATATCTATTTTACTTTCCTTCCCATACCTTTTTATACCAAACACTTTCAATCTTTACCTACTTTACATTCCCTCAACTACTTTTCCTTTCCCTCACAATTTTTCCCTTGTAAAACCCTTTCCTTTACATACCCAAAAGGGTACCAAACGGAGCCATAGAGTTATTTGAATAAGATTATCTCTTTTGACCAAAAAAACAAAAAAGATTTATTTTTGGTCAAACAAAATAAGATGATCTCTTTAAGATGTCTACTTTTTTTTTTTTTAAACAAAGTATTTTGTAACTTAAAGTTACTCCTAGTTTCTTCCAAAGTCATAATGTTAGTGCTCAAGAGTGATTGATGCAAGGGTTTTGCAGGTATTTAAATAGGATTTTGGGAGAGAGAAGGGGAGGGAATTGATTAGGATAATTTGAAAGAGACTTGGCCTCTCTAAAGTCAAGAACTTGAGAGTTTCATTCTCTATATTCATGTTTATGCTTATGATTATGTCTTAGCTTGTATTGGAAATGTTTTTATCAAATATCAAATATTTTCTACAATATTAGTGAAGTATTTAGCAGGTTCTATCAATTAGTAACAGAGCTTTACAATCTTAAAGAAATATGTTAATGCTTTGAAGGAATGGTCAAGAATAGAATGGAGGGACGAGTAAAAGAAATGGAGAAAAGCTTTACAGCCTTTGAAGAAATCTTTTGATGCTTTCAAGGATGATGCCAGCTTGATGAAGGATTGGATACTAGAGATGAAGGAAGGAGCTAATAGAAGAAGTGACAAGAATGTGTTTAAAACTGAAGCTACTCCATCCATCCAAGAAAGTGTTTCGCAACCAAAGAGAGATGAAGGAGATGAGGCAAAAGCAGCAACCATTCGATCCTGTGAGTGCATTAAAACAACGAAGGCCATTCACTCCACAAGCATTAAGGAGGTATGCAATAGAAATACTGTGTTCTTGAGAACAGAAGAGGAAAGAAGAGAGGGAAAAGAGAAGAAAACTTTCTTCTTAATGGTAGAGGAGGAATGAGAAGAGGAAAAAGAGAAGAAAAATGAGCACTATGAGAAAAAAAAAAAAAGATCAGAAAAGAGTACATTCTTTTCATTTGGCGGCTGAAGAGAAGAAAAATGAAAGTTAGGAGAAGGAATATTAGGTTTTGAATAGGATAAATAAAGTTAAATGTGGTAGAAGCCCAAAGTTAAAAGTAAAATATTATAAAATTTAACTTTGACAATTTCTTTACTTGGTCCACTTGAATTTATTAAAACTTCTAGACTTGCTATTATTATACTTGGTCCAATTTAGAAATATTAAAACTTCTAAACTCTTGAGTCCACTTTAGATTACTTTAAACCCAAATTCATAAATAATCCAAGTGGTCAGTCAGCAACTGAAACTTAGTGGGCAAGAGATTGAAATGCAACGTCATGAAGGGGGGAAAAGGGAAAAGCTAAAACAGATAAGCAAGATAATTCTTCATGGGCAAAGATTATACTTTCTCTTCAATCTCTACTAAAGTAAATTCAAGAATAGCCAGGTTTAGAGGAACTCTCTCCAAGAAGAAGGTGATCATGACATGGATAAAATGATCAACTTTTTCACCTCTGAATTTTATTATAGTGCAATTTCAACTTTTTCACCTTCACCTTGAGGACAAGGTGAAACTTGCAGGGGCCAGTATTGATAGGCCCACTATTATTGGGTTGGGCCCACAGTGAATGTGAGAGCTTTGTAGGCATTTAAATAAGGTTATGGGAAAGAAAATGGGGAGGGAACTGGTTAAGATGATTTGGCAGAGACTTAACCTCTCGAAAGCCAATGACTTGAGGGTTTCATTCTCATGTTTAAGTTTATGTTTATGATAGTATCTTAACTTGTATTGGCACTATTTTATCAAATATTCTTTATAATATTAGTGAAGTATTCAACGAGTTCTATCATATTTGAACAAGATTATTTCCATTAGAAAATATTAAATAAAAAAAGGTACTATGTGATATATTTTACACAAGAAAATTAAGCTGTGCATATATTTTACACAAGTTGTCACTTGTCATTTACAAGTTGACATATTTTTTTTCTTTTAGGGACTAAGTTGTGCATATATTTTTTGCAAGTTGTCATTCACAAGTATGAGACAATCAGATATAAAAAGTAAAGTGACATTTTTTTTTTCTCCATTTTTCACAAGTTGTCATTTACAAGAGACAATCAAGTATTAAATATAGACTTTTTCAATAAAGCTTATATATTTCTTCGTTATCTGTTTAATTAATTTACTTTAGCTATTCCAAAATTAAAAACCATCTAAAAATTGCTCAATAAAGCGCCATCTCCCTTAGCTATTTATTGAGTAAATATATAATTTGATTTTTAAAAAA
Source organism: Chamaecrista fasciculata (assembly GCA_003254925.1). NCBI lineage: Eukaryota > Viridiplantae > Streptophyta > Magnoliopsida > Fabales > Fabaceae > Chamaecrista > Chamaecrista fasciculata. The sequence goes on from QANZ01018688.1 coordinate 26,099, forward strand.
TCAAGCTGACAACTTAGTCCTAAAAAATTAAAATACATAATTAGTTCTTGAAAAATTAAAATGGTTTACTATTTAGTCCATAAAAAGACTAATAAGTATACTATTTTAATTTTTTAAGAACTAAGTTGTAAGCTTAATAATTTTTTAAAGATCAAATTCTAGCATGAACACTTCATTTTAACAGCGTGTCGCCGTGTCAGACACGTGTTCGTATCTGACACCCGTACGACACCCACACGATACATATTCATAGATTGAATATAAAATCAATTTTTTGTGACTTTATCATGACAAACAATAGAAAATAATATCACTTATGACATATATTACGGATAGATATTGTAATTTTTAAAATTTTCATCAAAATTTATGATTTTTTAATTATTTATATATATAATTATATGTCGTGTCGTGTCGTATAATTTTAAAAATCTGGCGAGTCAGTGTGTCCGTGTCAGTGTCTATACTTCATAGATCAAATTGTATGCTTACTCCTATTTATTTGACTACTTTAAAACGGTTTACTATTTAGTCCATAAAAAGGCTGATAAGCATGCTATTTTAACATTTCAAAAACTACTAATTGTAAGTTTTATTAAAGACCAAATTGTATCTTTACTCGTATTTAATTTGACTACTTTAAAAGAGTACATTTGCTTCACATTTTAACCCATTTTGACAACATATCAAATCCATGCTAACATGTTTATCTAATTATTTTACCTGCTCATTCATAAAGTTTACACTAATTTCTAATTTCATTCTTAATATTTATTTATTATCAATTTTATCTCCAAAATTTTATATTTTAATCGTTTTTCTGTTTTATTTTTATTTTAATAAAATATTAATGACATTCTACGTAACTAATAACATAAAATGTAAAATTTTTAAAAAAAAACCTCAAATTAAAAAGCACATAAAATCTACTAATGGTTCAGACAAAAGACCGGTTGGTGCCCCTAACTTTTCTGGTCAATTTTAGTTATGCCCTAACGTTTCACAATTTTGTCAATTATACCATAACCTCAATTTTTTTGGGCCAAAGTTCTATTTTGATCCCTCAAGTTTACTTAAAGTTCCGTTTTGGTCCCTTAAGTCTCTGGCAGACTTTTTGGCGAGATATATGGCAACCCCGAAGACTACAAAAACTCCTGATCCAAAGTTTTTTGACTTCCTGAATTCAATAACAACCTTCATTTTGCAAAAAATGACTGACAAGCCGTCAAAAATTACATAATCACCGAAAAATTACACAATTGCCGAAAATTATATCAAAATGTTAAAACTTTAAAAAAGAAAACAACAGTAAACAAATATTGAATACAAAATTAAAAATCAATATAAAGTTTGAGATCAAGAAAAGTTTTTTTTGCCATTGTTTTGTTTTACTTGTTTAAAACCTATCTAAGAAATTGACAGAAAATATCAGCCATTGAATGACCCTGTACAGTAAAAATACTTGATCTGTAGTTGATAGTAGAGTTCTCGAAACTAATATGCCTTTAGACACTAATATGCCTTTAGAGTCAAATACAAATTCCATCTACAGATATACACAGCATACCTTAGCAACTGATTATACATACATAAACCCAACACTACCAACTTCTTGAAAATACAAAGCAATAATATCGAGCCCTATAAAGCCACTTGAAAGAGAAGACTCATCCCACTCCTCCTGTAAAATACAAGTGCAACCATGCAGCAAAGTACGTAAAATACTTCAAATTCAGTGATTTAATTACTGGAGGATAGAAAAACCATATCCACTCGAGTTGCTATTAGAGGTAATGTGGTATATAATTGAATAAACTGACAATTCAGTCTTTAAAAAATCACCTAGTCGACAACTCGATCCATGTTTGAGAGATCAAAACAATATACTTCTTAGTCATTTTTATAGACTACATAGTATATTATTTTAATCTTTCTAGGACTAAAAATTATATCGTTTTAATCTTTAAGAACCGAGTTGTCAACTGGATAATCTTACAAAGACCGAATTGTTAGTTTATTCTATATAATTTGTTGTATAATCTATCTTTGGTTGAGGGATTTCATGGGGTCATAAGCATATTCCTGAGTTCGTGGCTCTTTCGATCAACACAGCCTGAACTAACCAAAGAGTTTATCCAGACATCATCAGATTTCACTGGCTCGTCATCTTCGTTCCTGTGCCAGCTCCAGAAGGCATGAGTTGAATTTACTACTTTGAGCTCACCGTGACCAAAACTGGCCTCACGGAATTCTGACCACACCGGATGTGGGTTTTTGTACCTGTGGACAAACAATGATGTAATGACTAAGCCTCATTTGTACAAACTTCAGAAAATATAAACCCATAGAAATTTTGTAGAGAACTCAGGTCTTTTAGTATGATAACAATCTTAAACAATAGGTTAAGAGCTTTTGAAATTCTTTGTTCAATTCCACAGTATGAAATTAACCTAAAAACCTCCTAAACATTAGCCTCATTCAACTAACTAAATGGTTTAGAGCATGCATGAATTATAGACTGTCTCAGGCTCTCAGCTTCTTTGCACATAAACAGTTCAGTTCAGAAAATATATTTTTTCCTGCAAATTTTAAAAGTGAAAACTTACTTAAAAGCTAAGCCTTCTCTGTTTCCTCCATCACCAATAGTTATATGGACTGCACCACAAGGGTCCAATCTTCCTTTATACACACGTTTCTGTCAACCAAAGGTTAAGTTAAGAACTTGAATTCCATGAAATCATATTAAAGAAAAGAAATGGTAGCCTTGAAGACATACTGAGCGTTCATAAGCATGCACATGACCAGCAAGAACTAAATCAACACCAGCAGCGTAAAGCAATGGCTCCATAGCTTCCATCATATCATCTCCTTCACCCTGATGAGCCATGTTACTATTATACCATGGCACATGAAATAACACAATCAACCAAGGTGTCCTTTTCCTGTCCACCTTTGACAAATCTGTCTGTATATATATAAATATCAAGACATTAGAGAATTGAAGCTTAAATGGGACTTATCTTTTATATATGAAGAATAGGACAATATGAAACTAATCGTGTGCAAATGAATGCTAAAAACAATATGGAAGCCCCATTGGGATGAAGAACTTGTTGTGGCCATCAAGATGGGAGAATCCATAATACATTGTCGAATGGCTACATATTACTTATCAAACTGTCAAATTCAATTCAAATAGGGATATTAAAATTATAATAGTATTGTTAAAAATTCTGTTAGTGGAACAGCACAATACTCCAAAGTAAATCTCTCACTTGTTGATTAGTTTAAAGGCAACACAGATGGGTGCATTGATCATGGTTTCTCAATGACTGCAAGTAATAGCAATTTGTAATCTATATAACAAAAGTAAAAGAATCATAAGTGAAACTGGGACATCATGCAGAACCAATAGATAAAGGCATCTATAAAGCCCACAACCAATAACAAATACGTTGTCTATATCAAAGCTATACCATAACAGTATATTTTATCAATCATACATACCTTGCAAATCCAAATACCAAATGAAACATACTTTTATAGCATATTCTCTTTAAAAAAACATGATTATAAAGCATGGACAAATGCTGAACATGGCTCAAACTCAAGCCAAAAATAACTCAAGTATGAGATGACCTTAAAAAGGGAAAAAGGACCAAAAACAAAACAGAGTAAAATTAAGACTTGACAATCCACTTTGTTGAGACCATGGAAGTTCTTTCTTAATTGTTTGTGTTATATATAAGAAATTTGAATAATAAATACAAAAAACATTTAACTAAGTAGATTTTATTTACAAGACGTTAGTGCGTGTGTGTATATATATATAATGTTTGAAGTGTCATTGTGTTTGTATCTGTATTTGTGTCCCCGTAGGGATCAATGCCACTACTTCATAGACCCTAGAGAATCAACATTGTCTAAAATTTAAAAAATTCAATTGCAAAGCATGAGGAGCCCCTTTCTTAGCTGCCTCACATCTAAAAACACCAAGGTAATAATCCCTTACTTCCTAGTTGTTTTCATGTTGAGGTATCCAGAACTAATACCAATCAGTAAGGCTATCTAGCATAGATAGACATCTATAAGTAGGCAAAAACAGAAATATCTAATAAAGCTCAGACAACAATGCCTAGAAACTCCAGATATTTCAAAATAAGCATCCTTTTGCATGATTGTGATCAATCAAAGGCTAAATCTCCCAAGGTGGTTCTAGAGTTTCAAATTATTCTTACTTAAATGGATGTACTCAGTGTTTTCCCCAATCCTATGATGAGTACATTGATGATCCAAAAGAATGACAGGAGCTTTGCTTCCATATTTATTGTCTATTCCAAATACTAAAACGAATAAATTAATTACACATGGACATGGATATATGTGAACTTTGACCAATTGAGAAAAATCAACCAACCTTCAACCATCTATATTGCTCTGAGTACTGATCATAATCGGTATAGGAGCCAAGCATTATCATGTGAACACCTGCAACTTCAAAAGAATAGTAGAGATTTGAACTTGACCCACTCTCCTCAAATGGCATCTTCCATCTGGCATTATATGATTGAAATCCATCCTTTAGCAATGGTATGCTCTCCTTTTCATGGTTCCCTTGAGTTACCATCCATGGTCTTGCACTAGCAAGTGGCTGCACCAGCTTACCAAATGTGTCCCATCGATGTTGGATATAATCAGCATACGAAAGGTCTCCAGGAAGCAGGTGCATATCATAATTGCATCGACCAATGTGATCAAGTGTTGATTTAGTCCAACCAGTTTGACCCAGATCCCCAGCCACAGCAAAAGTGATTGGCAATTGAGCTGGGGGAGTTTTGAGCTGGAACTCAGAACCTTGACCACCACATCGATAATAGTACACAGTACTATCCTCCAAGGGCCCAATTACAGAGTGGTGTATCTTGCCTGAGCTATAGAGCAGATAACGATAAGAGGTGCTTTCTCCTTCAGCTAAATTGTCATATCTCCCAGGTAACTTTCCATATTCTACTATTGAAGGTGATGAATCATCATCAGTTACCCAGGTAACTCTCATGTGCTTTTCTCCTGCCAAAGAAATGTGCACCTGCATCAAACACTTCCGCAACTAAGTATCTTGAACTTCAGGACTGTGTTAAATATAAATTTAAATAGTTAAATTTTTTTTTTTGATACTCAACAACCAGAATCAACAACTAGAAAACAACAAGTACAACCTATCTCTAATCCAACCGAAGGGAGATTTTCTCTCTACCAGAAATACCAAAAACATGACGGAGCAACCAACAGGACAACCAAAAAAAAACACAAATCAGACCAAAAGAAATCGAAGCCTCTAAACTTGGTCATAAAACTGGAAACTATAGACTAGAAGAATAAATAGCAAAGGGAAAAAAAAAGTAACCTACCAAACCAAAAGAAAAACAAAAAATCATCAAGAGTCATAAAAATACTCTTATAAGGTTTAAAATCTGAACATTAATGGCAACTAGAGTACAAATAAAGAGAAAATTCCCATAAAACTTCAAAAGGGAAAAAAAAACCAAGTTCGACATGTGAACATTTAAAGATAACTATTTACTTGTTATCCATATCTGATCAATAATCAATATTCAATAACACTCATCAAAGCACAAACCGAAGAAACTTGAGGGACAAATCATCTCTGATAAAAACAAGAAGAAACCAGATGCAGAACAACCAAACGAAACAAAACCAAAAGAGATCGAACTATCAAAGACTCTGAAATTGACAGATAAGGAAGGTGGAATATATATACAGAGTCGAAGAACAAGAAAACAAAATCGAGAAAATCACCTGCTGAGGGTGGGAGGCGGAAATGGAATCCCATGGGAATTGGAGGGTTTTGCGAGGCAAAGGACGAACGTAATCGGCGGCGACGGTTACAGAGACGACGAGGAAGAGGAGAGTGAGATTGAGAGTGAGCGTGAGCTCCATCTAAAGCTGCGTCTATGGCTTCTTCTTCTTCTTCTTCAGTGTAGAATCCACCATGAAACGCCGAAATAGCACGGAAAGAATGTGTCTACTTGTGAAGAAGAAGACTGTAATAGTAACAATAAAACAAGAAATGAAATCTATATATATATTAATCCAGGTAAAACCTCAAATTGGTTCCAAATGGATGAGGTAGATTTTAAACTGCTCCTGAATGTTTTACTTGTTTCATATTGGTCCTAGACTAGTGAATTTATTGTCATATCTCTTGTTTCAAGTTCAAATGAGAAGAATTCAGAGCTACAAGTTGCTTTTGACTAGTACTTTCTTTATTCAGTTAAGGTCGTCAAGTCAAATCAGGTTCTAAAAGTGAGTCATTATAATCAAATAAGTGAAGTTAAATTAATCATATATTTCTCATTTCAAATTCGAATACGACGAGTTTAAAATTACGTGTTAACTCTTGGAAAATTCTTTTTCTGTATAATTGAGATCATTAGCAAATAAAGTCAAATTATATCTTAGAAGCCAATTTAGGACCAATTTGAAAAATTATAAAAATATTTAGAATCAAGATGAAACAAGAAACATTTAGGGTCAATTTAAAACCTATCTTATATATTTGGGATCAATTTGTAAAATTATGAAAATATGTAGGATCAATATAAAATAAATGAAATATTTAGGATTAATATGAAATCTACCCCATATATTTGGGACCAATTTGAGGTTTTGACTTTTTTCCTATTAAGACTTGTGAGTTCTAAACTTTTGTTTACATTTTTTTATAGTTAATTTTTTAAAAGATTATTTGTTTTTACATATGCCCGTGAATATTCAGCCTGCAATTATTGGTACGTGTTTTATTGTTGTTGTGAGTGTGAGAGATTTGGATCTTCCTCTAAGAGACAAATTAAGATACTGTTCATAATGGTTATGTTTAATAATATATATTATTATATACATAGGACATTTGGATTCGGATTCATTTTGAACTTTTCTTTTCGTATAATTTATCTTAATATACTACTCTAGCTTGTATCTTTCTTGTTTGATATTATTGCATAGATAAAAAAAAATTATTAATAATATATGATTTTGTTTCAACTTTTTTTTTTTGTCTTTGATTACGTGCTACTCCTTTGTTTATCTAGAGTTAAAAATCTTTTCTCTGTGAGGGTTCCTCCTCTCTTTATGAGAGTGTTACTTTATTTCAAAATTTTTGTGGCGGTAGCATTTTGGATCAGAGATCCTACGACGTCAATCTGATCTGGCTTTCTTTGCCACGACGACTACGGACTAGTCATTCCACGATGACTTCTTGGTTTGATTCTGGTTTTTTGGTGTTCGGTGGAGTTTTGTTTTGGATCAGGTATGTCGACGATGTCGTCTCTTGTTTGCTTCCGTGGCGGCTTCCAAGGCAGCGTTTTATCAATTAATTTTTGTTGCTTTGAGTTTATTGGTTGTAGCTTTAGTTGGATCCCTAGATCTGTTAATTTGGCAACTGATTGTCTTACCAATTTGTCTTACACGAGGATGGGTCCTCTTGGATGGGTTGCAAACCCCCCACCTTCGTTAGTTGATATCATGTCTAGTGATACTGCTTATTTTGCTTTGTTTTCGTTTGTACTTTGCTTAGTTTTGCCTTGTTTTTGAATGAATTATGATTCAGGCAAAAAAAAAACTAAAGTGGAGAGTTCTTTTCTCACCACTTTTTGTCGTTGTTTTTAAAATATAAAAAAGTAATTAATTTATTTTATTATTTAATTTTATATATTGTATCATTTTATCCATCAAGCGTTGAAATGAGATGTAAAATTAATTAGATATACAAAGGTGATTGTGGATTTTTTTTTCCCTAATTTTAAAATGATAAAAATTACATTTTCTGCTATATTATATTTTAACGAAAATTTTAAGAAACATACGATTAAGATATTTTTAATTTATATATTGTACAGAATACAGATAAACGATATAAAACTAGAGTAGAAAATGTAATTTTCATTATCTTTTATTGTTTTGAATATAAAAAACAAACACTTTATTTTTATTTTTATTGTGTTTGTTATTTTGCATTTTGAAAACTAAAAGACAAAATTGGCAAGCATTCCACCCTACAAAATGCAAATAAATAAGCTGATTAGAGGAAACTGGAAAGTATTAAAGTATGGTAAGTTGGTAAGTGACCAACTCATTGTTGCTTAATTATTAGTTTTTTTTTAAAAAAAATAGATTATTAAGCTTGAGTAGTTTCAATTTTCTACAAAAAAAAAGTAGGTAAATATACAAATTTTAAAAGAAAAAATAAAAATTTCTTAACAACTAAAAAGACAACTACATTGTAAATTAGTCAAACAAATGTGTGTGGAAGTCAAAAGATTCATCCATCACAAAAGCAAAATTGCCCGAAGTTTCAACAGATCCTATTTTTGTTTGGTGGTAACTTTTATATATATATATATATATATATATATATAAAAGAGGAAAACAAGGACAAAGGAAAAAACAATAACATAAGCAAAACAAGAAAAAAAAAATGAAAAATAGACAACAAAGAAAAATTACATGAAGATAGAAGAGGTGTCCTTGACACGATGTAATTGGAGTTATTGCCAAATTTTTTATCTAAATTTGTGTTGATCATTTTCATTTGACGAATAACCTCCAACGAAGAACTCTGTTACGATATTGCTAGATAGCATCAATATTGATCAAAATTATGTGTCAAGAATAAACAAAGGCTTTTTTCATTTTTCGCCATTTGTTGCACCAATGAGAAATCAGTTTGAAGATGGTAGAAAAGACATGAGGAAGAGAAGTAAAATCCAAGACCAAACCAAACAGTTTGGGCAAAGGTGCAGTGGAAGAACAAATGGTCGTCAAAGGCTTCCATACCAAAAAAAAAGACCAAACCCTTATAACATTAAGATGATGAGCAAACACAATGAAAGTTGTCGAAACAACTTTGTAAATAACTTTCTACAAATAAAGGAGAATTCTAAGATGAATCTTTGTCTTCTAAAGTCTTTCCATGGAAAAGAAGATTGAGGAGAATGATTACCTATGAGTCTGCTATGACAAGAGAAACTTTGCTACTGAGCATCTTAAAACCTTCAGCAGCAGAGTGAAACAAATAGTCAACTTTCATGACTCAAATTGACCTATTTTATTAACAATCTTAACTGGAAAAAGAAAATACTCATTAAGAGCAACTCGTAGCTCTAAACTCGTCACGCTCAAATTAAAAAGGAAATATATATGACCACATTTAGTAGTTTTGAAATCGTAACAGAAGACAATGAAAATATTTAAAACCAATATAAAATTTCTAAAACATTTAAGACTAAAATGAATTTCAAGACACTTTCAATTTTTCAATAAATGGTGTACGTCTCATCAAGGACATGTAAAAGAAAACAACAAGCTAATTATATTATTTTCCGATAACAAAAATGTATTAGAAAATTTTTATTCTTATAGTCTAATTCTGGAGTTTTCATACGTTACTTCCCTGTGAGTTATCACTTGTTATATATATATATATATATTTAACCATATGTTTCTTCTACTTATCTATGCCCGATTTAGGAGAAGATTAATCTCATTCAGGCTAAGAGCGAAATTTTAAAGTCCTCCAAACAATGTTGACTTTAGGGCTCGCACTTAGGTCCCTCAACTTAGGCTGCAGCTCGCTTGCCACTGTATCGAACACTTATTGGTACTTGTTTTATGTCTTTAATTTATACTTTAATCCATTTCCACGTTTTTTTCTTCAATGCTTAAAATAAAAACTTAAAAAGTGTTAAGCTAATTAAGCCTTTTTCCCAAAAATAAATATTAAAAACACTAAGATTTGTAGACTGATGAGTGAATACCTTAATTAATAAGTTATTTGAAGACCATATTGTATGACCTTCACTTTTCTAAACTGTGACTGAGGTTATAACTGTTTATGAATAAGGCTTATCTAAATACTTTTATTTTAAATGATAAAAAATTGCAAAAAAATTACTTAGATTTGTTTTTTGGCCAAACAAAAAATTACTTAGATTGATTGATAATTTATCAATGATTTTTTGTTCTCTTTAATAATTTATATTATATTATAGTGATTTATATAATTTCATACAAATAACATTTCGAAATTTCAAAATTATAAAATACAATATAAACTTATTTTAATATATAAAAACTTATTATTTTTATATTTTAAAATGATAATAAAGNCCGCCGCACGCGCCGGCACGCGCCGGCGGTGCGACTGGGCGTCGCTGGAGGTCGATCATCTTCAACCTCCAGCCGCTGTCCGCCATGGGTGCGCGATGGAGCTTCGATTTTCCTTCGATTTCGTGCGATTTGGAGCATGTTTTGGCTAGTTTTTCATCACTCTAACATCCTAGATCGATTTTCATGCAATAATTTCAAGTTTCAAGCTCCAAAATACGAAATCGATGAACCCCATTTTTCAAATCTTAGCTATTTCGAATCTGGAAATTGGGACCTCATTTTCGAAAATTTCTTGAAGGGTATTGTTCCAATAGTCCCGATAAATAAAACCCATAACCAGGTCTAGAACAACAAACATCAAACAGTAACGAATCGAAGAGCAAAATCGCATCATGAACCCCAAAAACAAGCTTCGGCATTTTCGCGATTTACAGCAACATTTGTATGTGATTTTAAGCAACAATCATGTGCTAAACACTTATCAGATTGCATGCACCAGCTAGAGGGAGAGAGAGTTACAACCTGCTTGTGATAGCTTGTTTTTCTTTCATGTCCATCTCCACCACACATAAGCATATTTATAGGCAAAATGGGTTCATTAAAATATTGATAAAAACTGATATGTGTGGATAGGGAGAACATGATACACTACCAATAGGATAGGACACTGATAGCTCAANATTTAGATCAGTGGGAGAAATCTAAATCTTACCTGAGATTGAGCTGAAATCCATACCGAAAAACTGCACTGTTTAGTCCCTGAAATGCTGCATGTACCAGCTAGAGAGAGAGAGTTACAACCTGCTTGAGAATGCTTGTATATTGTTGCATGTCCATCTCCACCACACATAAGCATATTTATAGGCAAAATGGGTTCATTAAAATATTGATAAAAAACTGATATGTGTGGATAGGGAGAACATGATACACTACCAATAGGATAGGACACTGATAGCTCAAGGCAATCTAGTAGGTTGGGCCCTTTCCCTGAATGAGCTAAGAGTCAGACTGACCTATCACAGAATGACTCACACTCACAATTGAAACATGGCCGGATCCAATAATTAGACAGTACTTTAAACATAAATTGGTGACTTAATATACATCCAAAATATATATATATTCAAAATTAACTCTTGTGATTAGTGCTAATCCACAATTAGGATTATTTGATAGAAATAATCCAACATAAATTATATTTTGGTACTCTGAGGTATGAACTGATTCTACTTTGGTACTTTGATCTTTCAAAAATGACATTTTAATATCCTGAAATATTCACTGTTAGCACTTTGTCACCCTGAGTTTTTTTTTTGTTAGTTTATAACAGAAAATCACACGTGAATTGCACATGGGAGAAGATAGAGAAAAGATAAAGGGAAAATACGATTCACTCCATAACAAGATTTATTTTTCTACGTTTAGATCCCTTCCTTTAGTAAAGGGATCAAAATGTAACATACCAAAAGAATTGAGGAGGTTATTTGCAGTTTCAACAGAAGGACTAAAAATACGTTGGAAGTAATTGTCAAATAATCCATGAAACTTCTATGATTTAGAAATCCTCCCATCTTTTCTAATTTTTTCTTTTAATTAGATCCCTAATTAATTATGAAATGTTTTAGATACTTTATCATCTCTATACCAGAAAACACGAAACTCTCTCCCCTATTCCTTCACCTTTCTAGCAACTAGACTGTGAGGTACTGGGGTATTAGAATTTAGTTTTGGGTGTTTAGAAATAGAGTCGGTGATTTTTAGGATTTTACATATATTTTTAAGCTAGTTTTAAACTAGTATTATGAGTTATTGGATTAAAATTTTTAGAAATTAAAAAACTCAATTATTTAAAATTTTAATTGTTATATTCGGAAAGTATATATTTTTCGAAGCTTGTGATAAAAATTTGAAAATAAATGAAATTAAAAAATTGTATTTGGTTTTATTTTGACCTTGTAGTACAACATGTTTGAATAACAACTGATAAAGTGAGATTTTTCATAAATAAATTATATATTTGAACCTACTCGTGAAAACAAATCCAGCGCTAAAAACTTTTGTCATAAAAGTTCTATTCGGAAAAGAATACGCGATTTTAGGGATTTAGTTGTGTAACTAGTAAGTAGTAACTACACATTTTTATAGAATATTCCAGGAATATCCTTTTTTTTCAGGAATCAGATTTTCCATCTGTTTGAAATTACACATTTAGACCCCATGCCATTTTCTTTAAAATTGCAAAATGACCCTTCTTCTACTCAATATAGAAAGACGCGCAAATTTAAAAAGTACATGTAAGTGTGTATATATCCAAATGAATGTGTGTTATATATAATGTCTTCAAGTTTAAATTTGTTTTGTAATGTTTACCCAAAAAAAATTTGTTGTAGTAAAAGTATCAAGCATTACAAATTATATTATTGAAAAATTCAAGGACACTTATAATTAATTGGATAACTTTTCAAAAAGAAAGACGAGAATCATAAATAAATATGGACAAAAGTCATCATTAAAGGAGCACTAGAGATCTAGCTGACTATAAAACCGTGGTCTTTACTCTTTATCAGTGATAATGGACCAATTAGTCCCTCTCATTTTCAAAATTAAGTTGGAGGTGACAGTCTTCAACGAAAAGGATCCAGGTGAGCAAATGATAAATTTTAATAACTTCGGGGTAAAAATTGAAATATGGAAGTTTTGGGTGAAATCTTGGTGTCAATATGATTTTTACTGAATAAATGAAAATAGGGATTAATTGAAAGTCTGGCAAAAAAATAAAATTAAAAAAGAGGGACTAATTGAATGAGATGTTGAGTTTTGGATTAAAGTGAAGTCAAGACTCAAAAGGGACTTCAATGAAAGAAATAGAAACCGTGAAGGGACCAAATTGAAAACCGTGGAAACTTGTTGACTTGGTCCCTAGAGAGAGAAAGAGCATTGGAGGATAGAGAAGAAGGAAATCACCATTTTGAAGCTCCAAGATCAAGGTGGTGGGATAACTTTCTTCTTTACGGTGAATTTCCTAAAAGTGTAGGAAAAATTTTGTTTTGGTCCTTAAACTTTTTTTATTTCATTTTTGTCTCTTAAAGTTTTCCACTTGTTTCACCGTTATCCTTTGGCAGATTTCGTTCAAGTTCCACTGTTTTTGTTTGTCTCTAGCAAATCAATTTTAATCACATATATGAGAGAGAATTAATGACCAAACTAAGATGTCTTAGCCATATTTAATGGTGAAACTTTTTTTTTTTTTCTTGAAATATATAATTCATTTAAAAGCAAGGCAAAGCCAAGTACAATACAAACAAAAACACAGCAAAATAATTCCCTCCCTAGCATCAACAACAACACTAGACAAAACATCAATTGACGAAGGTGGGGGGTTTGCAATCCATCTAAGAGGACCCATCTTCGTGTCAGACAAATTGGCAAGACAATCAGCCACCAAGTTAACGAATCTAGGAATCCAACTAAAGCTGCAACCATCTAAAGAACTGGAAACACAAAAAAACCAAACCAGATCGACGTCGTGGGATCCTAGATCCAGAACTCTGCTGCCACAAAACCTGCCGCAGAAAACACACGGACACGAGCAGAGTGCACACAGATCTGGGAAGGACAACCGTCGAAAACCACCTAAACTTGAAAACCACCGCCGTAAAAGACACATAGAAAAGAGCACCGCCGCAGAAGATCAAAGCTGGGAGGCGCCGCCAATAACCCTAATATGAAATAAGGTGAAATCTCTCATGAAAGGGAGAGGTGGTCCCTCACGGGGAGGGATTTAAGAGAGAACTCGACTCTCATGAGAGAGAGAATTTTTTGGACGATTTAATGATGAAACTTAAGAAGAAATTTGCCTAAGAACTAAAGATGAAACAAATGAGAAACTTTAAAAATCAAAACGGAATGAAAAAAAAAAAAGGAACTAAAATGGAACTCACCTATATATTATGAACCAACAAGATTTTGACATTTAATATATATTAAAATGTAAGATAAATTATATAAAAGTGCCTGTGGTTTGCCCTGTTTCCATTTTGGTGCCTTATATTTCAAAAGTTTTTAAACGAGTACTTTGTGGTTTTCACCGGCATTTTGGAGCCTCACGGTTTGTTCCGTTAAAAACTAACAAAACTTGTCACATGTCACGCACGTGGGTTAGTAACAAACTCAACTTCTTGTTCAAATTAGTCCTTGAGAACCTTAATAAAAACCCATATACCCCAAGTTTAAACCATCTTTGTTGCAAATAAATAAAAAAATGCAATTTCTCCAATTTCGTCACTTAAATTAGTCCCTACAAACTCTAACTTTTTGGTATCTTGTTTACTGAATTTGAGGAACATTTTTCGTAAACTAATTTCATGATAAACATTTCTTTTGGTTGAAATTTGAAGTTCATGGTGCTACTGTTTGGAGGTCTAAAGTTCTTGATAGATCTAAGTTAGAACATGTTTGGCCAAATTTGAGATCAGATATCTCTTCGTTTCAATGAGATAATATTGTTCATTACTTGAATGACCTGAAACATCGTTGAAAAATGATGTTTTCAACAAGTTGGACATTTGGGTTTGCATGTTTTAAGGTACAAGTCAGGTCTTTTGACGTGGTTTGACGTTAAAGACAATCACTTTGATTGATGTGATGCCATTTTGCATTTTGGTCCTTTAGTTTAAAAAAATATACGGAAACTATTATTTGTAGTAGAGGGGGTTCAAACCTAGGCCAAATGGGTTTATATAAGGGTTCCCAAGTATTAATTTGAGTAAGAAATTAATTTTTTTACTGAGTGCACACGTGACAGATATGGTTAATTTTTATTATTCATCATGTCTTTTTAGGACAAATACCAATACAACAATAACAATCAAAATCGTTTTTTATGAGTGCAACTATTGTTTGGTCTTTAAATTTAGAGTAAAATGCACTTTGGTACTCTGTAGTTAGGGCTGAATCCACTTTGCTACCTTGAAAGACAAAATTTGACATTTTGGTACCCTGAGGTTTGCGCCGTTAGCACTTTGGTACCCTATGTTATTTTCCGCCAAGATTTAACGGAAAGTTATTAGCACTTTTGTAAAATTTGCAAAATGCCCCCAAATAGTTTTAAAATTTTCAAAAATGTCCCTAGATCATAATATTTGAGGACTAAAATGAAATTATAACAAAATTTTGGGGTCAAAATGTAATTATGAAAAATATTGGAAAAACAATAAAATTACATATTAGTCCTAAATCTGGAAAATAAAATGCAGTTTAGTCCTAAAACTATGTGGTTCGAAGGTGAGAAGATATTTTACAAAATTTTAGCAAAAATTACAGATTCCCCCAAATAGTTTCAAATTTTACAAAAAAAGTCCCTAGATCATGATATTTGAGGACTAAAATAAAAATTACAAAAACTTTTTTGGGGTCAAAATGTAATTTCAAAAAATAGAAAAAAGTAGATAATTACATATCAATCCTAAATCTGGAAAATAAATGCAATTTAGTCCTACTCATATTCAAATGTAACTACTTAAATGAAATTTTGAAACTAAATTTGAATAATTTGAAGAATAATTTGATTTATCAAAACTCCAACGATTTTTCTACAATTTCTTTTTTAATAACTCTTTAGTTCTTGAAATGAAATTCTAGAAAACTCCATCAATTCTTTTAGTTTGTTGTGTTTTTATTCGTTTTACCAAAGGGAGAGGACCTAAACACACAAAAGAAATCTTGTTGAAGAGTGAAATATGGTTTAAGCATCAATAGAAACTAACGGATAAGATGTAGTAGAAATCGACAGCTAAGATTGAGTCACATCAGCACTTTTTGTTAAATCTTGACGGAAAATAACCATAGGGTACCAAAGTGCTAACGACGCAAACCTCAGGGTACCAAAGTGTCAAATTTTGTCTTTTAGGGTACCAAAGTGGATTCGGTACTAACCACAGGGTACCAAAGTGCATTTTACTTTTAAATTTATATTAAGTCAACTAATCAATCCTTGAATAATAAAAATATACTACTCAGTCCCTGAATTATTGTGATCGTCAATGATTTGGTTCCTGAGTCAAATGGTTGATAATTGAAATACTTCAGAGACCAAACCGTATATTTTGATTATTCAGGGATAGAGTGTAAATTCAGTGACCAAATAATAAATTTTCTCTTTTTTTTGAGTAAACTAACAATTTTATCCTTCAAAAATCACCGAGTTGATGACTCAGTCGTTAAAATATTAAAATACACAATTTATAGTCTCTAAAAGATCAAAATAGTATACTTTTTAGTCTATGAAAGATTAAAACAATATATTATTAATTCAAAAAAAGTGACTAATTAATATACCTTTTTAATCTTTTAGAGACTAATAAATCATACATTTTAATGTTTTAGAGACCGAATTTTCAGCTCAGTAATCTTTCTATGACCAAATTGTTAATTTTTTTTTTTTTATTTAGGGGTGTGTCAATCCTCAAGTCCTTAATTAACGTATCCCACAAGGACAAATATGAACACAGTGAAAAAGAAAAGCATCACGTAGAACCAATTATTGGGCTTATTATTGGGTTTTGCAAATTTGGTCACTCTGGGGTCATCTGTGAAGTCAACAAGTCTACTTTTCAATTCATCAAGTATCATTCTACTTTTCATGAAGCTGCATTGCAAATTCTCAAGGTTTTCTTCCAATTCCATCTTTCTCTTTCCTTACAATACTATAACCCTCACTTCCTTCCCAAATCGCTCAATTCACTCTCGCATATTCATAATCACAAACAACACTCGCTGAATCGATTGAAGAAGAGCTTGGAATTACTGAAGAAGAAGCACGAACGATCGAGGATTCGCGCATTTTCTCGAAGAATCTTGGCCGTTAGGTAAATCAAATCTCCATCGCCTTCTGTCGTAAAATTTTTCACTATTCGTTTTGAGAGTAATTTGATGATTTTGTCTATGAATTGAAAACTCTCAATCTGTTCTTCGAAATGAAATTAAACCTTTTAACTTGATTTCTAGTCAATTCTTCTTCAATTATAGAAGCTTCTTGCTTTCTGAGACAATTATGGCTACTTATTAAATTAATTAGTTGCATCATGGCATAAACGGTAGGTCATGGACCATGGAATGGAAGCTTTGAGAAATTGAACAAAATGTTATCCTGTGGGTTCCTTTCTTTGTTTTGCAACGATTAGTTTGATAGTGATGAGCGCTATGCATTAGAGGAATGCATTATAGTGAAGTTTAGAGAGAGATAGATAAGGTATTAAGGTGAAACAAAAGAGTGCCCGTCTCAATTTTGGGGCTGCTCTTCCTGTCTATTTCTTTTTATCTCTCTAAAATTATACAAACTGCATCAAATATTACAAGACTTAAAAGAGAGAAAATTATATATACAAAATATTTAGAGTAAATATTACACTTTGGAACTATGAGGTATAGACCGTTTTTGGTACCATGTTATTTCAAAAGTGACATTTTGATACTCTGTTCTATTCGTCGTTAGCACTTTAGTACCCAAAACTTTTTTTTGGTTACTTTTAGACGGAAAAAAACACGTGTAGGTCACATGCGTGGTGAAAATCACGAAATCCACCTTCCTAAATTTAGATTCCAAAATTCAAGCTAAAAAAATGCGAAATCTTCTGCCTTCAAGTACACACTAAATCGTGTTTTTTGGAGGCTAAATCGTGAAATCTAAGTTTAGGAGGGTGGCTTTCGTGTTTTTCATCATGCATGTAACTTGCGAGAGCTTTTTTCCATAAAAAAGTAACGAAAAAAAAAAGGTTTTGGGTACCAAAGTGCTAACGACGAATAGAACAAGGTACCAAAATGTCACTTTTGAAATAACATGGTACCAAAGTGAAAACGGTCTATACCTCAGGGTTCCAAAGTGTAATTTACCCAAATATTTAACTATATGTAGCTTATGCTTACTCTTTCTATGCCTTTGTATTTCCCCTTAAACTTCACAATTGGTAAAAATAAAAAAGGAAATCAATTTAGAGGATCCAAAATCCAAATCTACGTTGGAGCTAGTCTTGTAAGTTGTGATAGTTACACACTTACACCTGCAAAATTTACACACTGTATGCTTTCTCTGGCCTTATGTTGCTTAAACAAGAATTAGGGTAACTTACTTGATCTATGCCCAAATTACCTACATCCATTATAAATATACAGAGTTCTTTTGGAATTGATAGATGACCAAATACTCTCTAGAATAATATTTATTTGTCAAATAGTCATTTTGGTCCTCAAACTATGAGATCAATTTCATTTTGGTCATAAAATTATTATTTTTTCCGTTTTGGTCCTCAAATTTTAACATTTGTTTCATTTTGGTCTTCAAAATGTGATTCTAATCTGGACAGTTGAGATGAACCACTTCTCTCTCATGTGTCAAAATAAGTGAGTTGGCAAAGAGAAAAAGAAAAAATCTTCACTCTTTGAAAGAAAAATCAACTACAAATTTATCTTCAATTTGTGAATAAGAATAAAGATTTTTCTTTTTCTCTGAGTCTTTGTCAACTCACTTACTATAACACATATGAGAGAGTAATGATCAATCTCAACTGTACAAGTTAAAAATAACAACAAAAATGGGACGAAATCACATTTTGAGGACCAAACTAGAACAAATGTGAAAGTTTGAAGATTAAAACGGAACAAAAAATAGTTTTAGGACCAAAATGAAACTGATCTCATAGTTTGAGGACCAAAATGATGCTTTGACCTATTTATTTCTTTTATTAAACTATGACTTATTAGAAAGTATATTTCTTAAACTTTTGTTTTGATGTTATTTATTTGTCAAACATACTATTGTTTTTAAAATTTGGAATCATTTTCAATTTCGTCAATATAGTGTTGTTTTAATTTTTAAGTCAATTTGATTCGCAATTTTTACAAAAATTTTCAATACCGATTCAATTGCTGATCTCATCTGAATTAGTAAAATAGAAATATGATTTTATTGATCATTTGGCCAAACTATCTTAATATTTAATTTGACCCAATATCAAAATCTAAGTGCAAAAAGTTTGCACTTGTCTATATACTGTTTGCAAAAAATTTTAATTTCAATTTATTCTAACTTTTTTCAAATCTCTGACGATGCTTGTTTTTATTGATACGTATTTAGTACATACATTCAAAACTTACCAGCAGAGCCACTCTTATGTCAGGTAACCTGGGTTCAGATGACAGAAATCATTGTTTCCGTTGTCGCGTCCGTTGTCGCGAAAGTCTCCGAATATTTGGTGGCTTTGACTATACATCAAGGAGAGTATTTGTTTTGTGGCCCCAAAATCATGAGCAGTCTTGAGAGTGAAAAGAAGGCATTGGCATCAACCTTTGATCAGGTGCAGAAGAGAGTTGAAGATGTTAGTCATAAAGCAGAAAAAGCCACTGATGATGTTTCAAGGTGGTTGAATGAAGTGAAGGAACTTATAGAAGAGGTGGAGCAGCTGGTGCAAGAAATGAATTCTCGTGGTAGCAGTTGTTTCCGAAGGCGGTGTCCTAGCTGGAAGAGATATAATCTGTGCAAAGAAATGAAAAGGAAAATAAAGGCTATCATAGAGCTAAATAAAAAATCTGATTTTAAGCCATTTTCCATGCCTGCCCCTATTCCAGATATCGAGTATTTCTCATCCGAAAATTTCGAGTATTTTGAGTCTACAAGATTGGCTGCAGATCAACTTTTGGATGCACTACAAGATGACACTTGCTATATAATTGGTTTATATGGCATGGGAGGCTCTGGGAAAACAACACTGGTGAAAGAAGTGGGAAAGAAAGCGAAGGAATTAAGGCATTTCGATCGTGTTGTATTTGTCACTGTGTCCCATTCTCCAAATGTCATGAAAATGCAAGACGAAATTGCTGAATTGTTAGACCTGAGAATGGATGAAAGAAGTGAAGCTGGAAGAGCAAGAAGAATATCGGTAAGATTACAAAGCGGGGAACGAATTCTCATAATTTTGGATGATGTCTGGGCTAAGCTCAACCTTGAGGAAATAGGCATTCCTATTGATGGAAATCAAAAGGGTTGCAAGGTGCTTCTAACCACTCGTCGTCAAGATGTGTGTGACTTAATGGACTGTCCAAAAAGGATTCCATTGGACCTCTTAACTGAAGAGGAATCTTGGAGTTTATTCCGGAAGCATGCAGGCATAGATGCTGTGTTATCGTCTTCCAGTTTATTAAATGATGTGCAACACAAAGTTTGTACGGAATGTAAAGGACTACCCATTGCAATTGTAGCTGTTGGAAGCTCTTTAAAAGGAAAATCAAGTTCGGTTGATGAGTGGAAAGTAGCGTTACAAAGTTTACGAGACTCAAAACCTATGGATGTGGACGAAGGTGTTAGAGATGCTTTCAATTGCCTTAAACTAAGTTACGATTATCTGAGAAGTGAAGAAGCTAAGTTGCTCTTCCTGTTATGTTCCATGTTTCCAGAAGATCATGAAATCCTTATTGATGACTTGTTCAAATACGGAGTGGGGCTAGGTATTTGTGGGGAATCATTTGATTTAGCGAGGAATCGGTTGAGAGTGTACATCAATGTACTTGTAAATTCTTGTCTGTTGATGGTTTGTGAGACAAGGAAAGTTGACCTTATCCGTTGCCACCAAAATGTTTGTGTGAAGATGCATGACATGGTTCGTGATGTTGCCTTATGGATAGCATCAAAAGATCATGCCATTTTGGTAAATCTTGCAAAAGATTTCAATGTATCAATAGACAATGGAGTTATACAAGATTGTTATGCTCTGTCTTTATGGTACAATAATGGAGTAGATAAGTTTCTTCATGGATTGGATGCTCCAAAGCTCAATATTCTGTTACTAGATCGTCTTTCTCACAGAACTCCTATGCGATTACCAGGGCCCTTGGAATTATCTGGTGCTTCTTTTCAAGGCATGAGAGCACTCAAGGTGGTGGCTTTGATAAATAAATATCATCGGAAAGTAGCTATATCATTTCCTCAATCCCTTCAGATTTTGACTAACCTTCGAACATTGCGCTTAGTAGGATGGGATTTGGGTGATATCTCTTTTGTCATTAACCTAAAAGGACTTGAGATTCTTGACTTGAAAGATAGTAAGTTCAGACAACTGCCAGATGGAATTGAAACACTGAACAAGTTGAAGTTGCTGGATTTGTCTCTCTGTAGTATTGAAGAGTCTTGTCTGAAAGTAATAAGAAGATGTCCGCAGCTAGAAGAGTTATATGCCTTCAACTATGATGATCGCACAAGCCCCGGAAAAATAATGGATCCCCATGAATCCTTTGAGGATGAAATTACATCTCCTAATCTGCAAAGTTACAAATTATGTATAGGGCCTTCTACAAGCCATCCATCCGATTTGCAGTCATCAAGCATGCGATTTCTGTGCTTAAATGGATTTAATCCATCTGCCTCAGATGCTTTTGTTAAGTATCTTCTACAAAGGACATGGGATGTTCTTCTGTACGACCTTTGTGGCGGACATAAAAATATCTTTCCAGACATAGTTCAAACTGTTGGACGCATGAATGAGTTGATTAATCTCCAACTTAAACGTTGTTTGGAGATGGAATGCCTCATAGATAATAATTCCAATGCTGCTAATCGATGCACAGTTAATGTAATGCTCCCCAGCTTGGTTGAGTTACGCCTAGAGCATATGGATAAATTGAAAGAATTGTGGTGTGGTCCGTTGTTACATTGCTTCTTTGACAAGTTACAAGTCCTTAGAATCAGCCACTGCAACCAGTTGCACAGCATCTTTCCGAGGGAATGTAATATGCAGAATCTTAATAAGCTCTCGCTATCCAAATGCCGAATGTTGCCGTATCTCTTTCCAATGTCTGTTGCTAAAACTCTGGTGAAACTAGAGTATCTTACTATTATTGAATGCCCAGAATTGAGGCATATAATAAATAATGAACAAGGAGTACCTCATGTTCCAGACAATTCTCTTGTGATACTCCCTGAGCTGAAGGAACTTACCATCAGTTACTGTGACAAGTTAGACTTCATTCTCCCAATTGCTTGTGTAGAAGGCCTATTGCATCTGAGGAAGATAAGGATTTCTTTTGCCAGTAGGCTGAAATATGTATTTGGACAATATGACCATGATGGTCTATTGAATTATCCGAACAGGGCTGAGATGAAGGTTCCACTTTGTCGTCTAGAAGAAGTTGAACTTGAAAGTCTCCCAAGTCTTCTCCACATTTTCTCAGCAAACTATCATTTAAGCTGGGAATGTCTGAGGAAACTAGTATGGAGACAATGTTCCAAGTTGAGTACAAATTCAACTTACAATGTGAATATTGCTTTGGACCGTAGAGAGCTGCCTCCAAATAAGGTACTGGTTTAATATCTTATGCATTTATTTTCAAGAATTTTCTTTAATTAAATATAATTGTTGGCATGTAGTTAAGGTTTCAATTCTGTATATGATGTTGCACCATGCTGGTCAGTAATGAAATTTAAACGAGTTCCAAATGGGAAAAAAAATGCCCATCTGAAAAATTCTTATCATCCATTGACTGTATGAAACAAACACAATATTTAGCCATAATATATAGGAGTAAACCTACTTATTAGTTTCTGAATTTGTCCCGAAACCGCAATTTAGCCTCTCTTTTTTTTTTGGCTTGAACCGCAATTTAGCCTCTGGATATCAGAAATACACTACTTTCATCCCTGATTTTTTTTTTACAATCGCCAATTATTTAATCCTTGAAATGTTTTTCGTGGGGATTAAATAGTTTGTTTGTAGAAAGATCAGGGACTAAAAAGTTTATTTCCAATATCCAGGGATTAAATTGTAAGTTTGGGACAAATTTTTAAAAAGTATGTTTTCTCTAATATATATTCTTGACTGAAAACCAAGTCAAAATTTCTGAACATATGACATTTTCTAATTACAGGGAGTTCACCTTGGAAAGAAATGCCTGACCTCAAAATTGGAACAATTGTCGTTACTACAAATGCATGAATTGAGGTTCATATGGACAGATTCCACTCTCACTCAAACTCTGAGTCTTTGTTATCTTCGATATTTATCCGTGAGTATGTGCAGAAATCTGAAATCCATCTTCTCTGAAGTTATCCAGAAAAGCCTGCCAGAGTTGCTAGAACTATATGTAGGAAACTGCGAGGAACTGGAAGAAATTATTGCAGAGAGTGAAGACGATAGTAATAGTAATGTGTCTGTTGCTCAAGTGTGCTTTCCAAAACTCGAAAGGATTGTGGTCAGGCGATGCTGCAAGTTGAAGAGCCTTTTCTCTATTGCCATAGCTAGAATGCTTCCCCAACTAAGCATTCTAACCATAGTTGATGCTCCTCAGTTAAAGGAGATTTTCAGACACAGAAGTGAGAGAGGCATCATTATTGATGGAGAGCTACTCATCCTTCCAAACTTGAAAGAATTAAGACTAGAAGAATTGAAAAGTCTTGTTGATGTTGGCTTAAACACAAGGGAGCTTCGCAAGGTGATCATAAAGGATTGCCCCAATATGAGGATCAGCACCATTAGTTCTGTTCCACCAGGTAACAATTGTATAGTTTTCTGTACTATCCCTTCCAAACTTTTCCATATGCAATTGAAGCTGGCTTCACTGAAAATATATCTCACCATACTTTTTTAAAAGATAAAAGCATTCTTTTGATCCCTTACGTTTGGAGTCAGATTCAATTTATGACGAAATTGAATCAGTTGTCTTTTATGTTTTTAAAATGACTCAATTTTGTCTTACTATCAGAATTTCTTACAAAAATATCTAGTCAATATTTACTTTTTGACATTTTCAAATTATAAATGAGATTTGTATCTCATTGCATTGATTATTATTTCATATATTAATAAATATATATATAAGATTTGTTTTTTATAAAAATTAAGATTCAAAACATCAAGTGTAGTGTTTTTAAAAATTATAATTTTCTACAAATAATATTGTCAAATTTCACTAAAAAAGTTTATCTAAACATTTGACAACAAATAGCTTACTATGGTGACAAAACATCTTAGATGATTTCATTAAGAATTCATATGATATTGGTATTATGATGAATCTGAGTTATTCTAAATCCTTTGAGGACAAAATCAACCCAAATAAAACATAAAGAAGGAAATTGAATCTGAATCCAAACACAAGGGACCAAAAAGATACTTTTGCCTTTTTAGTATATATTTTATGATGTTGATTTTGTCAAAGTACTTAGTTATATATAGTTGAATACAATTATTACTTTGTCGTTGTAAAATGGAGGGATATGGATATTATAAAGACGGTATGAACGAAAAATAAGATGCTCATTGTGGTTGTACTACCCTATTCAATTTTTTTATGATACGCTCTTATTTAATGTAATGGTCTTCTTTAGTGTAACATCATAGGTTTTTTTATCAGATATACAAACGTAAAAGTTTTCATTATTTTTCTTAACATGTATCAGCTGGTTGCAAGTTCAATAT
Organism: Chamaecrista fasciculata; assembly: GCA_003254925.1. Taxonomy (NCBI): domain Eukaryota; kingdom Viridiplantae; phylum Streptophyta; class Magnoliopsida; order Fabales; family Fabaceae; genus Chamaecrista; species Chamaecrista fasciculata. The sequence continues at coordinate 50,743 of QANZ01018688.1, forward strand.
TGCAATAACGTTAAAAAAAAATAATAAAAAAAAAGGAAAAATCAAGAATTTTATTCTCTACCCTGGTTATTCTCATAATTTTCATATCTTTCTTTTTAATGGTTAATCATCTCATTTATCTTTTAAATATCATGACACGTATAAGTTATTTCTTTAAAAGAATAGAAAGTGATAACAATTTAGTTAATATACAATTTGCTTGGGTTATATAGAAAAACCTATCGTTGTGTTATACAATGAATTGACTCTAGAATTCCAGAGTGAGTTTGAAATTTAGAATGAAAAGGGTTCTGGTTTCTTTTATTGATGTCTTCATCTATTACACTAACAGGAATCATAGAAGGCAGTGATAACTGATGGCCAACAAGTATCAAATGAAGTGTTAGACCTTCAAGCTCCTCCAAATGTGGCTAAGTATCTCAGATGTAATTTGGTAAGATGTTGAATAGCATTTACCATCCCTCTCTCTTGAGATTCCAATACCTAAATAAGTTATGAATGATTAAATGCAGAAAAATAAAGTCCTTTTCCTCTCTTTGCTGTCATTACAGGTTTAGATCCTCATCTCAAAAGAGGATCATCTGAAGTTCCTAAAGTTTGGCTTGAAATGTTGCCTTATCTTCTCATCTTGTGTTATTGTACCAGATTTGCTAACTTCAGGTGATGATGTGGCACTATTTTAAGCCAAATTTCAGGAACTTTAGGGTTGGTGAACTTCAGCGGATCCTATTTCTTCGATTTCTCTTTGAAATGTCAAATTGGGGACTTGGATCCCCTGAAGTTAGTTTTAAGGAAACAAAAGATGAATTTTTAGTTTTCTTTTTCATCCATTTTCTTTTGAATTTGGACCTACAAAATTTTCCTTAAAATTAACTTCAATAAAAATTGAAGATCCCCAACTTCAGGGGATCATGATCCCAACTTTGGGGAGTGACAGATACAAAGTGTGTGGCACCCACTATTTAAGCGCAATCCACCACCCAAGTGGATCCTACATACTTTGTGTCTATCTCTCTTCGAAATTAGTATGATTAATTCGAAAGAGAAATTGAGAGGATCCATTTCGTCAAACTATTTGTTTTGGTTTCCCACTTGGTATTCAAGGCTCTGTCCTGACTAATATGGATTCGACCTGAGTCGCGCATTTGATTATGGTTGGAGAGTCTCTAACCGGGGTAATTGCATTTGCAAGGTCTTGAACCTGGAACCTTTATATCAAGCTGCCTATCACTTAGACCAACCCCTTGATATTCTTTTCCTCGGACTTGAGGAGATTGAGGAAATAATTTCCTATACAAAGGGAGAAGAATGAAACCTTCAGATTCAAGTCCTCAACAAGTGTCTTGGTGTCATGTTAAGATGGAATAAGGATGAAATTGTAATAAAATGTCAAAGACCTTGTCCAGAAATGTTAAGACTGTGGTAGAAGTGTACAAACTGAAATTCCATTGAGTTTGATTTTTTATTGCTTCAGATTCAATTTCAAGTTTTACAACATGTTAATCTTACTATTGATAGACCTTTCATTAATTGGAGCTTAGTATGTTGTATTACATGTTCTGTACTCTTGGTTTTTTTTTTTAGTAGCAAGTACTTAGTATTAACTATGGGTAAAAAACTTGATTGAATATTTTATATTTAAGTCAGAAAATTTGTTATTCACACTTGCAGCTAGTTGAAGCATTCTCCTATTTTAGACTCTGGAGTGAGAGGGTGTTTGCTATGGACAAAGATTTTTAGAGAATATTTAGACATTTTATACAAATTAATTATATAATGTTTTGTGAATAATTTTTTTAATAAACAAGTCTTAACCTCAGAAAAAAAAAGAATTGCCTCATTTGAAAATTCACCAAATATAGGTTCATGAATCGTGACGAATTCAGCGAGGATGAGAGTAGATTTTGTTACTCATTTAGTTACAGTGATATATATATATATATATATATATATGGGGCTTTGCATGTAATGTTTGAATTGATTTAAAGTTAAAGATTACATAAAATTTTTATATTGATAAATGAGTAAGTTTGGGACCAATTTGAAATTTCCTGATACATTTGGGACTAATTAAAATTTGACTTAATGAAAATGAACATGGGTGATTTTCTTTTCTTTTACATAAGAATGAATGTGGGGCAATTTTCTATGAACGTGGGACAATTTTATTTTTATATATATATATATTATTATGTATTATGTTTAAATTAATTTATTTTACACTATAGTTTTAAAGACCGACCACTAGAAAGAGGTGGAGCCATATAATATAAAATAAATATATGAGTCTTAAAATTAGAACTAATGATTTCCAAGTATGTAAGTCTTAAAATTAAAACTATAATGGCATTTGATCAGAGAAGTTTAAGTAAAACTCATGCATTTTATGACCCATTATGTCACCATCATCAGTCACTGCTTTTGTATTTCGAATGTCAACTAGAATTATATATAAAATAACAACATTGGTATACAAAATTTAATTAATATTTAATATGAAGTGTATGAAATTATTGTCATTAGTATGAATTCAGATAGAAAATATTTGAAAACGAAGAAGGTGAAGAACAAATAGCAAGGGGGAGAATAGTACTTAATAGACATGCTTAATTTGTAAAACATTGATATGGTTTTCCTTTTTGATGCTCTTCACTTAACATTTGGTCACAGACATACTTAAAATGTATAATTCAATTTACCAAAAAAACGATGTAAAATTCAAATTTAAGTTTTAAGTATTTGATACTTTAAATAAATATCTGGACTACTCTATCCTATTGGACACATTTTTATTGAGAATTAACTCAATTAAGCAAATAATAATCATTAATTTCATGTAAGAAAACAGCACCGAACTCTATTAACTATTTCATAGCAGGCTTTACATGAATATAATCTTTGACCCATGCAAACATTATTTCAAGATTGTTGGGATTAAATTGAGATAAGTTGTATCTAATCAGAACCAAACATGCTAAATTCATTCCACTACTATGAAATGTAAGTACTATATATTTACTTAGGTTTTAACTTTTAAGTTGGTCTAACCAAATATTATTTCTAAACTGAAACGTATAAAAATGTCCTAGTTCCAAACAAACTATAGCAATGTAAAAGGAGCATTACGTTTTAGCTTCCAGTTATAGAATTCATAATCTCTGATAAACTAATAAGAACTCTACTTAATTGGAGTGTACAAATATTGTTCCATGTTCAAAATAAAACTCCTATATTTAAGAAGAAAAACAGCCAATTAAAATCATACTGAACTAGATACAGGAAAGGCTTGAAAGTCATGAAAGATAATGTGATCGTAATGGCCATACCTAACTAAATATAAATAAAGCTTTGTTCTGAACCCACGAAACGATATAACAAGGAGTGCATCCATATTGACATACCCGAAAAAGAAGGAAATAAGGAAAAGAGAAGAAAAAAGAGACAACCTAGCCGTAAACCAAAACATCTCTCCTTCGGATTTATCCTGCTTTGAGAGTTTATGCACATTATCTCATAATTCAGAGACCAGAGTGTCTTCTATTCATCATCAGAAGAAGCATAATTCATTGCAGAACCAGTGCGCATGTAAGCCAAGAAAAGGTCCTCTTTCTCTTCAACCAATTTAAACTCTGAACACCTATATAAAAGTGAACTCTATATTAGAAATTAGTATTTGAAATGGGTGGCTAAGGTAACCAAAGCAAAACTCACTACTATACGCAATTTTCATACCCTTTACCTGTTTCCTTCACCAATAGAACTTATGACAAAGTTGGAGACCAAAAAGGAAAAGGCATTTGAAAAGAAAGTAGTGTTACAATGCAACTTAACAAGAAAACTTGAGAAAAGAAAGTATTGGCTCTGCATCTTGAAGAACCAATGCCTACAATTGGAGCATCAGAAAACAACTCGATGTGATAAAGGAAAGGTAACTAAGATAAAGATATGCCCAAACTAGATTGTTCAAATGAATGATTTAGAACACGAGAAAGACCAGAAACAAGTTTAAGAACGCATACAAATTCTTACCCTGAATTGACATTCAACACCTCCACATTGTCTCCTCTCACAGCATCCTTCAATGACACAAGACTTGGAATAAGAGCAATAGCTTCAAACTGATAACGACGAGTCCCCCGGACAGGGAAATATTTATACCCAGATTTACCAAAATCGAAATAGGTAAGGTAATTATGAATATGATAGATCAGTAAGGTGTTGTCTTTCACATATTTAATCGGCTTATACAAACCACCGGCAAGCCTAGGAACTCTTGCCCAAACATGAGTATTAAAAACCTTAGTCCAAGACTCTTCTACTCCATATACATTCATCACCCACAGTTGAACAATATCTTGAAATGAGTTATCACAGATGTAAAGGCTACCCTTCAACTCACCCATGCTTATTTTCTCAAGATCCACAATCCCCGTAAGATATCCGTGAGATACATCATCAGGATATGAGATAGATTGAAACTTATCACTCTCAAAGTTGAAACTGACAATTGATTCTTTTTCATTACAGAGCCAATGAAGTGCCCCATTCAAATAAGTGGGATACTTAAGTCCATTCAATTTGGGACTTTCCAAAACACTTTTCCAAACACCAGTCCCAAGCGTGTGGATCTCAGCAAATGTACTCCACCAATTATTGCCATAAAGTGGGTGGTGAACAAATCGATTGTACACTCTCATCACTTTGTATTCATTGGTTCTTGGGTGATAGCCAAAGCAAGAACTGATCAGATCTCTGAATCTGTCGACTTTACTAACGTCTTGAAGCCTTATGAACTCTCCTGTAATCGGATTGCAAACAAGTAGAGGGTTCCTTTCCTTGGTATCGCACAAGCAAAGAAAACCATTGCATGAATTCACCACATCAACCTTGAACTCACAAGGCTTGGGACCCGCAGAACGTCTTCTTCTCCTACCACCAGATTTGGGCTGGTCCCTTTTGTCAGACACCTTTCTAGCCTCACGGAGAGGAAGCTTAAATTTGGCAACAAGCTCCTTGCAGGTCTTATCAGAGGAAGGACCCTTGGCAAACTTACTGGGTTCAAACTCAATGAGGTGAAGTGTTCTGGACACGCATTTGGGATCTTTGGTTCGAATCATAACATGAACTTCTGAATTCTTAAAATGCGACTCAGCGAATTGAGGATCCGAAATCAATGCACGCCAACTCTTGCATACGCACCTGCAAATGAGAAGTGACTTCATGGGAAGTCTCAGTAGAATATCGGTAGAAATTGGAGATGGAAGATCATCGAAAGATGGACCAAGTCCCTCAACATTTGGACCATTAACGTTGTTCGCTTCTCGATTGATTCTTTTGCTATCAGAGGCCGTTGTGTTCGTCTTCCTTTTCATGGCTAGTGGCAACCCTAGGGCTACGAAGACAACAAAACCAGCAAAATAGAACAGAAATAAACACACATTTTCGAAAGAAACCCTAAATCGTAATAAATTCTGAGACGACAAAGGAGAACGAGAAGCAAAACTCCTAAATTGAGATATTCACATAGGAAGAACTTATTTGGCATTTGAATAGAACTTTAAGAAAAAAGAGTAATCCAGAGCAATATCAATCATGTATAAACTTCGATGCGGAAAATTATTGTCAAATTCAGAAAACGAACAATCGATTTACTCTCTTACTTCGCCGTCACCAGTATAAAGTATTAAGTACAAAAGAATTCGATAAGATCAATTTCGAAATTCGAAGTATGATATACAAAATCAGAGAATAATGGTAACAAAAAATTGGAAGAGAAACTCACCTTAGAGAAAGTCACTTCAGAATTGAGAAAGAAGAAGAAAGTGAGAGAATTGAGGATTTGAGAGGCTTTATAGAAGACGAGTGTAACTTCAAGAGGAGGAAAAAGCGCGCCAAATGCAAAACTTGTTTTACTTATATATTTTTATGGTCACAAATTTATTTTGGTCCCTAATTTTTATATTAAATTCCGTTTTGGTTTCTAATATTTTTTTTTTCCGTTTTGATACTTCATGTTTCTAAAAAGTTTTATTATTGGTCCCTAACTATTAATATGGTCATAACTTTACTCTTGACTCTCTCTCTCTTCATTCTTTTTTCTTTTTTCTTTTATTTTCTCTTCAGATCTTTATAGGAGTGAATTGTAAATTATTTCTTTGAGATTTAAGATTATTATGTAGTTTTTTTCTTTTACCCACATTTTTTTGAAATTACAGTTTGACCCGTGAATATTATTATTTTTTTCACTTTAGTCCCTGGATTGATCCTTTTGGCTTTTCTCAAAAGAATTATAATCCATGTATAATGATGCAGCTTTATGGACTGGATTTTGAATATATGCAGGAGAACACACATGAAGAGATGATTGGGCAGCTTTGCCAATAATCAACCTTGTGGTGACTTTTATTTTTCAGCCTTGGAATAAAATCAAATTTAAAGTTTAAACTAAAGATTTGATTCTCTTAGATCTTCATTTCTTAAATTTAAATTTTTAAAAAGTAATTTAACTCTCTAAGACTCTTAATTTAATATGTAGTAGAATTCTAATATATTGAAAAGATTTGATTTGATTTTATGTAAAATTTCACTTTAAATAAATCTTTGTGAAATTTTAGGAGGATTTTTAGGAGATGACATGACAATTTAAGAGAGTTTTTAGAAGAAGTGGCTTTCATTACTTAATTATTTTTATATTATTTGTTTTAAATCACCAAATAGTAAGCTTTTTTATTATGAATATTCAATAGTAAGTATCATTTCTACAAATTATTTTGCACAAGTTTTATGCGAGACGATAGGGAAGATATAAAGCTATATGGCTACTTATGTTTTACTCCCGACATATAGAAAACCTATTGATTATATAGAAGAAGACACCCTCAAATGATTATTCTTCAATTTGGTCAACTTATATTTGTTGGCATTCTTAATTTCATTCTTTATGATTCTATTCCACCTCTCACGAGGAAAAAAAAATTATGATATAACTATAATCTAAAAATGATACTTAAAAAATTTATGATTTCAATTCTCATATAATTAATATTGTTCAGCAACCCAAAAAGAAAAAGAAAATCATTTAAAGTTCTTTTTGATTTGTTGTAGTTGTTAGGCTGAAATCCCTCACTTATCTATAAAAAAAAAAAACACTCTTATATTATTACTTTCAAATAGAAAAATTAAAATTAATAACCCTAAAAATCATAACTACTTTTGTCTATTTAACTAAATTACCTAAAATATATAATGCCAATTAGTTCAATTGATCCAGGTTCTTGAATAAAAAATAATACTTATATTCAAAATTATTCAATTTTATTTGCCTAATTCAAAATTATTCCTGGAAACATAATTCTAAACCAAATTAGATTATTGATATTAAAATTTATTTGAGGTGACTCAGAATTCATGATAAAACAATTTAAATTATTGTCATAATAGGAAAATAAAACTAAAGCTTTTTTTTGTTCGTTTTAGTAAGATTTCCAAAGTTAAAATAGTTTAATAAAAAATTAAAGCTACATAGATTTTGTAAAATAACAACAAAAAGTCTAATTGAGGATTCAGAATGATCAACAAATTTACTACTAACAAATTTCTGGGAGTAAGGAGTGAAATTCGATCATTCCAACAAAAATCTCTGCAGCACCAAAATGGGGTGTGTTTAGTGTGTTATTCAATAAAAAAGAAGTTTGGGAGTAAAGAATTGAGAATTGGCCAAAGTGTGCAGCTATTGTGAGATTAATGGTGTGTTTGGTACTCTCTCATCTCATACTCAACATGTTATGGTATCACAACAAAAAGGTGTGATTTGATAACAACATACAAATTGTGTTATCTCAAATGAACAGGCTTGTAAGAGTATTTTTAATTTAAAATTCCAATTTTATCTTTTTTTTTGTTAATTTGTTTAGAAAACTTACTATTGACCCTGATAAACTTATACCAAGTCAATTAATTTGTCCATGAAAAATATACATGATTCAGTCTCCGAATGATTGCAATTTGTCAATGATTTGGTTCTTGAGTGAAATTCAGGAGGCAAAAAATAAATAAAAGTTTATTTAGACAATTTTTATATTAAAATTATTTCTTANCATTAATTGCATTATGAAAATGAAATTTTTATTTTGAAAATACAAATTTACTTCAGAATTTCTATTTTGAAAGGGATAAAGAGTTATTAGTTCTTTAAAATTATGAGGTAAATTTTCATTTTCAAAGTAGAAATTTCATTTTTAAAGTGTAATTAATATACCTTAACAAGTGCCCATTACCCTTTTCTTTATAAGTAGCATATATTCTCTCAAAGAGTCAACCACAACTATGAAATTTAATCTTCAACTTTTTTTCCTAAATTTTGTTTAGAAGATAGGATTTATCTAACATGTGCCCTTAGGGCACATTTTAAGGTTTCTTCTGATTGATTAGTAGAACATCTCATATCTTGAAATCTACGAAAATTTATTTAAAAGATATTATATTTTAATGTTTGAAAACTCATTTGACCAATCAAAATAAACCTTAGGACACATGTTAGAAGAACCAAAAATCAAATTTTGAAATTCATTTTAAAAAGTGGTGGGTAAAAGAAAATTAAGAAAAATTGGTCACAAAGCAGACAAATTCAAAAGTCGAATTGAATTTATGTTCTACGTAATCCCAATATGAAGGATGATTACTTTTATGAGAAATTAAAATCACATTAGAGATTAACTTTACTCATCTTTTTAGTCAAACCTTAAAATAAGGGTAAAATGCACTTTAGTACCTTGTGGTTAGGATCGAATTTACTTTGGTACTCTGAAAGACAAAATTTGACACTTTGGTACCCTGAGGTTTGCGTCGTTAGCACTTTGGTACCCTGTGGTTATTTTCCGTCAAGACTTAATAAAAAGTGCTGACGTGGCTCAATCTTAGTCGTCGATTTCTACTGCATCTTATCCGTTAGTTTCTATTGCTGCTTAAACCATATTTCACTCTTCAACAAGATTTCTTTTGTGCATTTAGGTCCTCTCCCTTTTGTAAAATGAAACAAAAAACAACAAACTAAAAGAATTGATGGAGTTTTCTACAATTTCATTTCAAGAACTAAAGAGTTATTTTTTTGGCCAAAAAGAAATTGCAGAAATTACATTTATTTTCAAGATTTAGGACTGATATGTAATTATCTCCTTTTTCTTTTTTCCAAAATTACATTTTCACCCCAAAAAGTTTTTTAATTTTTATTTTAGTCCTCAAATATATGATCTAGGGACTTTTTTTTTTATAAATTTTGAAACTATTTGGGAGTATTCTATAATTTTTGCAAAAATTTTGTAAAGTTTATCTTCTCACTATCGTACCACACAGTTTTAGACTAAACTGCATTTGATTTTCCAGATTCAAGACTAATTTGTAATTTTATTCTTTTCCAATATTTTTCATAATTATATTTGACCCCAAAGTTTTGTTATCATTTTCATTTTAGTCCTAAAATATTATGATCTTGGGACGTTTTTGAAAATTTTGAAACTATTTGGGGGCATTTTGTAAATTTTGAAAAAGTGCTAACAATTTTCCATTAAATCTTGACGGAAAATAACCACAGGGTACCAAAATGCTAACGTCGCAAACCTCAGGGTACCAAAGTGTCAAATTTTGTCTTTCAGAGTACCAAAGTGGATTCGGTCTTAACCATAGGGTGCCAAAGTGCATTTTACCCTAAAATAAAAAGTCAAAGGGTCATTTTGATTCTAAATGTATGGTCTAATGTTCATTTTGGTCTTTTATGTTTCAAAATGTTCAAATTGGTCCTAAACATCAAAAAAATGTTTCATTTCGGTCTCAAATTATTGAATTTAGTCATATTTATCTTTTCTGTTATTTCTAGTTCAAAAGACTTATTAAGAGTTACTCGTAACTCTGAACTTGAAATGAGAGAGATATGATCAATTTTACTTGTTGGTTTTTGAAACAAGTGATTTACTTTTAGGACTGATTTGACCTGATTTGTTGACGATCCTAATTTGATGGAGAAAGTACTTATTGAGAACAATACTAGCTCTGAACTCGTCAAATACAAATGTGAAACGAGAGAAATATGACCATATTCAATAGTTTAGGACCAAAATGAAATATTTTTTCAACATTTAGGACCAACAATATGAAACATAAAGGACCAAAATGAATGTTATGGCATAGATTTAGGACTAGAATGACCCTTTAACCGAATAAAAATATTAGTAAAACAAGATTTGCATTTGGCGCGCGTTTTATCCCCTCTCCTCTTGAACTTACACGCTTCGTCTATATAACCTCTCAAATCTTTGATCCTCTCTCATTCTCTTCTTCTTCTTCTTCTTCCTCAATTCTGAAGTGACTTTCTCTCAGGTGAATTTCTCTTCCAATTTTCTGTTACCATTGTTCTCTGATTTTGCCTATCATACTTTGAATTTCGAAATTGATCTTATCGAGTTTTTTATACTTTACTTTATACTGGTGACGGCGAAGTAAGAGAGTTAATCGAATATTCATTTTCTGAATTTGGCAATAATTTTACGCATCAAAGTTTATAGATGATTGATATTTCTCTGTATTCCTCTTTTTTCTTAAAGTTCTATTCAAATGTCTAACAAATTCTTCCTATGTGAATATCTCAATTCAGTTTTACTTCTCGTTCTTCTCTGTTTTGACCTAGGGTTGTTTGATGTTTCTCTGTTCTATTTTGCAAGTTTTGTTGTCTTCGTAGCCATAGGGTTTCCAGTTGCCATGAACGGGAAGTCGGACTCAACGGCCTCTGATAGCAAAAGAATCAATGGAGAAGCAAACAACGTTGATGAGCCAAATGTTGAGGGACTTGATCCATCTTTTGATGATCTTCCATCTTCAATTTCTACCGATATTCTACTCAGACTGATCGGTTCTGGCTTTTGCTATCACCCAAGAACCAATGAATACAAAGTGATGAGAGTTTACAATCGATTTGTTCACCACCCACGGTATGGCAATGAATGGTGGAGTACATTTCCTGAGATCCATTTACTGGAGTTTGGAGAAGTGTTTTGAAAAGTCCCTCATTGAATGGACTTAAGTATCCCACTTATTTGAATGGGGCACTTCATTGGCTCTGTGTTGACGAAGGATTAATTCTCAGTTTCAACTTTGAAAGCGATAATTTTCAAGCTATCTCATGTCCTGATGATGTATTTGACAAAAATCGACTAAGGTTTGTGAATTTTGATAGAATAAGCATGGGTGAACTGAAGGGCTGCCTTTACATCTGTGATTCCTCAATATGTGTCGGTCAAATTCAACTGTGGGTGAGAGTAAAAGAGTCTTGGACACAGGTTTTTCCGCAAAGTGTTCCATAGCCGACCAGTGGTTTGTGTAAGCCTATTAAATATGTGGAAGAGAATACCTGCTTACTGATGTATGATTCTTGTAATGGCCTTATGTATTATAAATGTGGAAAACATGGATATAAATATTTCACTGTCTGTGGTACTCATTATCAATTTGAAGCTATTACTCATATTCCAAGTATTGTGTCATTAAAGAATGCTGTGAAGGGAGACAATGTGGAGGTGATGAATGTCAATTCTGGGTAAGAATTTGTATGCTGTTCTTAAACTTGTTTCTTGTATTTCTCGTGTTCTAAATCATTCTTTTGAACAATCTTGTTTGGGCATATCTTTATCTTAGTTCCCTATCGTTTGTCACCTCGAGTTATTTTCTGAGGCTCCAACTGTAAGCATTGGTTCTTCAAGAAGAGCCAATTCTTTCCTTTCTCATGTTTTCTTGTTAAGTTGCATTATAATTTATATCATTACTTTTTGTTCATATGCCTTTTCCTTTTTGGTCTTGACCTTTGTCATAAGATCTCTTGGTGAAGGAAAATAGGTAAAGGGTATGAAAATAGTGAATAGTAGTGAGTTTTGCTGTTGTTTGGCCACACATTTCAAATACTAATTCCTAATATAGAGTTCACTTTTACATAGGTCTTCAGAGCTCAAATTGGTTGATGAGAAAGAGGACCTTTTCTTGGCTTACTGGCACAGTGCATCTCGAATGAGGCAATGACTTATTCTTCTTCTCATGATGAATATTGAATAGGATACACTCTGGTCTCTGAAGTACGAGATGTTTTAGTTTATCGCTAGTTTGTCTCTTTTTTCTTTCCTTGTCTTTGTTCCCTTCATTTGGGTATGTCAATATGGATGAACTCTTCTGTATTTCGTTTTGTGGGTTCTGAACAAAACTTGCTTTATATTTAGTTAGGTACGGCCATCACCATCACATTATCTTCTATAACAAGAAGCTATAACGTAGTGCTCCTTTTACATTACCTGTTCTTAAATAATTTTCCTTGGACCCTAAAAAAGGAGATATTTGTTTGGGATTTGGACATTGTTATACGCTACAGTTTAAAATTTATTATCTTGTGTTATATGCATGGTGATTGGATAAGATTTGTTGCCATGCATTCTTATTAAACTCAAAAATGAATTGAGAGAGGAAGTCAAGAGGAGGTGATTGTGAAAAATGGGAAACTTTGTTGTCATATTTTGAGAGAGGAAGCCGAAAGCATTGGATTAAAGAGTCATATGTTATTCACTTCACTTATGTTCTTTTTCTTGAAAATCCTGGCTTTGAAACTTTAAGTTGGTGATTTTGCCTCAAATCGATCTTCTCTTTTTTATTTTCCTTTTCAGTTCAAAACAGTAGGTCGTGGTCTTGTGTAAGAAAATTCCTAGTACATAGGTGTCGGTTTTTGTTCAAAACTACCTCATGATATGTATTTTGCGTTCAACTTTTGAAGTGTGTTATTCATTCCGTATGAGTTTACTATTCCTAAGTTTCTTAAGAAAAAAGAAATCTGTTTATGCCCCTTGGTTCCATTGTAATGCATCAAAGTGATCTTATCTTTCAACTGAGATGTTTTCATCACTTCAGTAAACCTTAGGAAATCGTTATATGTATTAAAAGTTGCAATTAAAGTTGATTCTTAAAGCAAAGAGCATTCTAGTCATATATATCTTGAAACTCTCATCTTTCATTGTATTTCATTTTAGTCCCTAAAAAAGGAATACTTTTTTTTTTCCTGAAAAACGAATGGTATGCCTGAAAACGAATGGTATGCTAGTTTAGGACTTTAGGTCCCCTAGAAAAGGTAATAAAATTAAAAGGTAGTAAAACGAATGTTAAATTTTTTTTTTTTTGCCTGAAAAACGAATGGTAAATGAGTTTCCATATTTTGAGGTTCTAAAATGGAAAAGACAATTTTTTTTTGGTAATTTAATATTAATCAATTAGGCTCTTTTCTTATAAAAGAAAGAAGGAAAGAAAAGAAATATAAAACAATCCATGTACCAAACATCCCTCAGAGTCATACTATGATTTTTGTAATCTTATTTTGTATCTATGAATCACTTTAATTTTAATTCAATGCCATTCTTCATCTCCATTTTTATAATCTTATAAAATCGTAATAATAATAATAATAATAATAATAATAATAATAATAATAATAATAATAATAATAATAACATCCATCCGTATTCAATTCCTTTTCTTGAATGTACCCCCTTTTATTTATTTGAGTCTATAATTATCATTATTATATTTATTATTATTTTTATTATTATTTTAAGGTGTGACTAAAAGGATGATTAAAGACTTAAAGTTAATCTCTAATGTCATTCTAATTTCACAATTATTTTAAAAATAAATATCCTTCAAATTTTTTTTTTTCATATTTTCTTTAAAAACTTGGTGGCAATACTTTTTTTTCAAAGTCATAATCGATGTTGTTTCCTAAAATGCTAGATATAACTGCGGCTAAATTATATATTTTAATTTTCTAAGGACTGATTTATAAATTTAATGATATTTTATAAATCAAATTTGTTAGTTTACTCAATTATTAAATGATAAATTATAAGAAGTTATGAAATAATAAATAGAATAGTCAAATAAAAAAAAATCATTTACGTTCTTAACAAAATTATATTTAAAAGAAATACTAAAAATCAGTTAAATTTTATAAGTCTATAATATGTAATTTTTAAAAATGATAAGAAAATTTCATATTATAATGTTAAATATAATATAAGATATAAATTTACTACTATCAATCTCATTAATAAAGTGAACATATATAGATATTGATTCGTTAAGATTAAAATAAAAATAGGTCCAAAACTTATTTTGGTCTCTAATGTTTACCTTAAGTTTTATTGTAGTCTATAATATTTTTGTTCTATTTTAGTTTTTAATGTTTTCTATAAGTTTCATCATTAGTTCCTAACTATCATATCTCTCTTGTTTCAAACCTAAATGTGATTAAATTAGAACTGCAAGTTAAATTAGATGAGTTCTTTCTTTGCCCAATTGAAATCAGGCCTGCAAATGGGGCTGCTTATTTAATAAATTTGGTCATATCTCTTTTTTTTTTAAGTTCGAATACAACGAAATCAAAGTTACAAATTACTTTTGACAAGTTATTAGTTTTGATAAGTTATTTCTCTATCCAGTTGGGCCGGTTGGAAAACGAGGTCAAATAATACTCCAGTCCCAACTAGACAAAGAAAAAACTCATTAATAGTAACTTGTAGCTCCGATTCCGCTAAGACCTTGAAACAAGAAAGATATAACCAAATTCATGAAACAAGCGACCCATTTGTGGGCTCAACTTTATTCCCGATTTGACCTCGTTTGACAATAACTTCAACTGGGCAAAGAAAAAACTTATCAAAATTAACATGTAGCTTTGATATGATCATATTCAATAGTTAAGGACTAATGATGAAATTTTTTAGAAACATTAAGGATCAAGACGGAAAAAAAATTGTTAGAGACCAAAACCGAAATTATGATAAACATTAGGAACCAAACTAAGTTTTTGACCAAAAAAATATAAGTAAAACAAGTTTAGCATTTGGCGCGTGATTTTTCCTCTTACACTCGTCTTCTATAAAGCCTCTCAAATCTTCGATCCTCTCACTCTCCTCTCTTTCTCAATTCTCAAGTGACTTTCTCTCAGGTGAGTTTCTCTTCTAATTTTTTGTTATCATTGTTCTCTGATTTTGCATATCTTACTCCGAATTTGGAAATTGATCTTATCAAGTTCTTCTGTACCTAATACTTTATACTGGTGACGGCGAAGTAAGAGCGTAAATCGAATATTCTTTTTTTGAATTTGGCTATAATTTTTCGCATCGAAGTTTATACATGATTGATATTGCTCTGGATTACTCTTTTTTCTTACTCAAATGCCAAATAAATTCTTCAGATATCTCACTTTAGGAGTTTTGCTTCTCGCTTTCCTTTCTCTTCTCAGAGATGTATTACGACCATTAAATAAAGTCTTCACATTCATTTTTGTAACTTCAAAAATAAAGGATCAATTGCATATCACCACTTGGAGGTAGGGTGTACAAAGGCCAGGCTGGACCGGGTTTTTGGCTGGACCGGGTTTTTGGCCGGCCCAAGACCTGGCCCAGGTAAGACCCGGGTCCGTCTGGGCCAATTTTTTTAAAGACCATCATTTATTCATTTTAGGCCAAAGTCCTATTTTGGTCCCTCAGTTATGCTCCTTGTTCCAAATAGGTCCCCCAGTTATTTTTTGTTCCATATTGGTCCCCCAGTTATGCAAAACTTGAAAAAGTTGGTCCCTCTAACGTTTTCCATCCATTTTTCCGTTAAAAAAAGAGGAAAAATAAACTTTCATCCCCAAAAGTTTTATTTTCTTATATTAAGGTCCTTTTCTTTTTATAATAGGATCAAAACATAAGAAAAT
>QANZ01018688.1:66604-148354 GCA_003254925.1 Chamaecrista fasciculata
AGTCGGTGGTGGTGGCGAAGAGGGAGTTGGAGTCGTTGGAGCTGCCGGAGGAGTTGCGTGCGGCAGCGGAGGAGGAGGAGAGGAGGGTTCGGAGCATGTTGATGCGAGGGGAGAGATGGAGAGGTAAGAGCTGGCCGTTGTAGAAGAGGTCGTCGGCGGCGGCGGAGGAGGCAGATTTGCGGGGGGAGACGGCGGAGCTGGAGAACTCGAAGTCGGAGGAAAAGGACGGTGACGGAGGAAGCGTGAAGGACTTCGCCGTCGTCGTCGTGTGTCTCGGCGGTTTCGTGAGAGAGAGAGAGAGAGAGAGAGAGAGAGAGAGAGAATCAGAGAGAGAGAATCAGAGAGAGAGAGGGGGAATCAGAGAGAGATTTATTTCGTGCTTTTGGGTAAATTCACTTAAAATCTTAATTTACTTCATTTTCTTATGTTTTGATTCTATTATAAAAAGAAAAGGACCTTAATATAAGAAAATAAAACTTTTGGGGATGAAAGTTTATTTTTCCTCTTTTTTTAATGGAATAATGGATGGAAAACGTTAGAGGGACCAACTTTTTCAAGTTTTGCATAACTGGGGGACCAATATGGAATAAAAAATAACTGGGGGACCTATTTGGAACAAGGAGCATAACTGGGGGACCAAAATAGGACTTTGGTCTTCATTTTATATAGTTTTTAAATTGTATATATTGATAAAACAATTAATTTCGGATCTATAAAATGATGTTTTTATTAATAAAGACATTTAATTTGACTTAATTGTTAAAAAATGTTGATTTAATTAAGATTAAATATATATTTTATGTATATTTTTAACAAAAGTAGTCCTATGTATATTTTATGTATATTTTGAAACAAATAGTTTTCAGAGTATGAGCTCCAGCATAGGATATTCTCACGTTAGGCACGTAGATTAAAAAAGTAGTCCTATGAATATTGTATTTTTGGGAGAAGCATAATCTCATGAATGATCACTTTTTAATCTCACCTTAGGAGCTGGGATTAGTCTAATTCCATTGGATTAGATTATTTTGATCCCCTGAAAAGGACTAAATTACCCTTATTTAACTTAGCTAATTAAATTTTATTCTACGATCACTTTTCATTTTTCATCTCTATCTTTGTCAAATCTATCTAATTAAGTTTTATTTTGAGAATTATGTTAGTTACATTTTGAGTGGTAATTTTTTTCAATTACTTTATTAATTGAAGAATTATGGACATTATAAATAATGACCCTCTCTCATTATGGACATTATAAATTGATTGGTTAAGACTTATTTATTAAAAATCGATTGGTTAAAAACCTATTTTGGTCCCTAATGTTTATCAAAAGTTCCGTTTTGGTCGCTCATATATTTTTTGTTTCCTTTTAGTTCTTAATGTTTCCTTAAAGTTTCATCATTAGTCCCTAATTATTGAATATGGTCATATATCTCTTGTTTTAAACCAAAATGCAATTAAATCAAAGCTGCGAGTTAAATTTAATAAGTTCTTCCTTTGCCCAGTTGGAGTTATTGGCAAACGAAATCAAATCGGGTATGAAATCAGGCCCACAAATGGGTCACTCTTTCATTAATTTGGTCATATCTCTCTCGTTTCAAGTCTAAATGTAACAAAATAGAAGTAACAAATTACTCTTGATGAATTCTTTCTCTATCCAATTGAGGACGTTGGCAAACGAACCCAAAAAGTACTCTGAAAGTGAGTTTGGTCAAAACATCAATATTAACTTTTGGAGTATTATATGATCTCGTTTGTCAATAGTCTCAACTAGACAAAGAAATAATTAATCAAGAGTAACTTGTAACTACAATTTCGCTGCATTCAAACTTGAAACAAGGAGATATGACTAAATTCATGAAACAAGTGGCCCATTTGTGAGCCTAATTTCATGTTTAATTTGACCTCGTTTGTCGATGATTCAAACTAAAAAAAGAAAGAACTCATCAAATTTAACTTAGATCTGATTTAATCGCATCCAGGTTTGAAACAAGAAAAAAATATGACCATATTTAATAGTTAGAGACCAATCATGAAACTCTTAGAAATTAAGGACCAAAACTGACCAAAAAAAAGGAACTGATTAAGGATAGTGACATATATTCTATTTAATACAAGATTAGACTTGAGATAAATAGCAACAAAATTCATCTCTTGAATCCCTTTTAAAGGCTTAAACAGACACTCAAATTGTAAAAAACTTGAGGAATTGTCAAGTGACGTTTTTATATGAACCCCTTCTTTTCCTGTATTTATGGAGATTCATAAGCATCAATAAAAGCTCTTGTTAACCAAGACAGGAAAAAGGCAACCTTTTCAGTATTATATTATTATGATTTAATAGGATAATCATGTAATCAATAATAATTTGGTGTAATGGTTTGCCGAGTTACATTTTACGTGAAAGGACCCGATCCCTAGAATCAAGAGGTGTGATTAGATTGCTTTCCTGCTTTGTATTCGTTTATGGACATTTAAAAGCATGAAATTAATCCTTTATTTTTGGAGTTACAAAAATGGAAACTCACTCATCCATTCCCCATTAAAATAATGAAAAAGGCATGACGCTCAACGATTGGGAGTAAATAAAGATAAGATCACTTTGACGCATTACAATGGGGAAACAAGTGGCATAAACAGATTTCTTTCTTCTTAAGAAACTTAAGAACAGTAAACTCATACTGAAAAAAAAAAAAAAACTTGAACCAAAATACAAATCATGTGGTACTTTTGAACCAAAACCAACACATATGAACTGAGAATTTTCTTACACAAGACCACGGGCAGCAGTTTTAAAATGACTATATAATTTGAAGAATCACCAACTTAAAGTTTCAATGTCAGGATTTTCAAGAAAAAGAACATAAGTGAATAAAATATGACACTTTAATCCAATTCTTTAGGTTTCCTTTCTCAAAATATGACAATAAAGTTCCCTATTTTTCACAATCACCTCCTCCTGACTTCATCTCTCTGAATTCATTTTTGAGTTCAAGAATACATGACAACAAGCATATGCCAAGCATACAACAAAGCTTATTCAATCACCAATACATATAACACAAGATAATAAATATTAAACTGTGACGTATAACAGTGTCCAAATCCAAAAAAATACTTATATCCCCCTTTTTTTTGTGGTCAAGGAAAATTATTTTAGAACAAGTAATGTAGAAGGAGCATTAGGTTTTAACTTCCAATTATAGAATTCATAATCTCTATTAGACTAATAAAGACTCTAGGTCCTTTGAATATTCTAAATATTTTTCCACATTCAAAATAAAACTGATATTTAAAACGAAAAAACAGCCAATTATAAACATACTGAACTAAATAAAGGAAAAGCTTGAAAGTCTTAAAAGATAATGTGATGGGGATGACAATACCTAACTAAATATAAAGCAAGTTGTGTTCAGAACCAACCAAAACGAAAGAAAAAAGAAGTTCATCCATATTGACATACCCAAAAGAAGGAAACATAGAAAAGGAAAGGAAAAAGGGACAAACTAGCCATAAACAAAAGCATCTCTCCTTCTGATTTATCCTGCCTTCTAAGTTAGTTGATGCACATTATCTCGTAATTCAGAGACCAGAATGCATCCTATTCAATATTCACCATCATCAGAAGAATAAGTCATTGCAAAATCAGGGTGCACGTGAACCAAGCAAAGATCCTCTTTCTCTTCAACCAATTTGAGCTCTGAAGACCTAAGTAAAAGTGAACTATATATTAGAAATTAGTATTTGAAATGAGACACCAAACAACAGCAAAACTCACTACTACTATATTGATACCCTTTACCTATTTCTTCACCAAGAGATCTTATGACAAAGGTCAAGACCAAAAAGGAATAGAGATTTGAACAGAAAGTAATGCTACAATGCAACTTAAAAAGAAAACGTGAGAAAGAAAAGTATTGGCTCTGCATCTTCAAGAACCAATGACTACTATTGGAGCAGCGGAAAACAACTCGACATAATAAAGGAGAGGAACTAAGATAAAGATATGCCCAAACAAGATAGCTCAAAAGAATGATTTAGAACACGAGAAAGACCAGAAATAAGTTTTAAAACGGCATACAAATTCTTACCCAGAATTGACATTCATCACCTCCACATTGTCTCCCTTCACAGCATCCTTCAATGACACAAGACTTGGAATATGAGCAAAAGCTTCAACTGGATAACGAGTCCCATAGAAAGTGAAAAATTTATATCCACCATTTCTGCACTCGTAATAGATAAGGCAATTACTAGAATGATACATCAGTAAAGTGTTTTCTTTCACAAATTTAATAGGCTTATAGAAACCACCGATTGGCCAAGGAACAATTCCTGGAATATCAAAATCAATATCAAAAACCTCAATCCAAGACTCTTTCACTCTCACCCACAGTTGCATTTGACCGACACATGAAAAATCACAGATATAAAGGCAGCCCTTCAATTCACCCATGCTTATTTTCTCCAAACTCAAAATCCCCATTTGATATTCGCGATATACCATAGCAGGACATAAGAAAGATTCAAACATATCACTCTCAAAGTTGAAACTGACAATTGATCCTTTGTCAATACAGAGCCAATGAAGTGCCCCATCCAAATAAATGGGATAGTTAAGTCCATTCAATTTGGGAGTTTTTAAAATACTTTTCCAAACTCCAGTCCCAAGCGTGTGGATCTCAGAAAAGTTAGTCTCAGCAATTGTAGTCCTCCAATCATGGCAATACCGTGGGTCGTGGTGAACAATTCCATTGTACACTCTGATCACTTTGTATTCATTGGTTCTTGGGTGATAGCCAAAGCCAAAACCGATAAGATACCTGAATCTCTCGACTTTAAGATCCCTGAATCTCTCGACTTTACTAACTTCTGGAAGCCTTATGAACTCTCCCGTAATTGGATTGCAAACAAGAAGAGGGTTTCTCTCCTCGGTATCGCACAAGCAAAGAAAACCATTGCATGAATTCACCACATCAAACTTTAACTCACATGACTCATGACCCTCAGAACGTCTTCTCCAATCACCAGTGTCAGTCTCGCCACTTTTGCAAAACACCATAGCCTCACAGAGAGGAAGCTTAAATTTCGCATCAAGCTTCACGCGGTTCATATGAGGGTTACCCCCAGAGGAATGACCACTGGCAAATTTACTGAGTTCAAACTCAAGTAGGTGAAGTGTTCTGGACACGCATTTGGGATCTTTGGTTCGAATCATAAGATTAACTTCCGAATTCTTAAAATGCCACTCAGCGAACTGAGGATCTGAAATTAATGAGCGCCAACTCTTACAAACGCACCTGCAAATGAGAAGTGACTTCATGGGAAGTCTGAGTAGAATATCGGTAGAAATGGAAGGTGGAAGAAAATCGAAAGATGGACCGAGTCCCTTAACATTCTGATCATTAACGTTGTTTGCTTCTCGATTGATTCCTTTACTATCAGAGGCCGTTGAGCCCGTCTTCCTTTCCATGGCAAATGGCAACCCTAGGGCTACGAAGACAACAAAACCAGCAAAATAGAATAGAAATAAACACACAGTCGCAAACATGAAAAGTAAACCCTAAATGGCTAAATCGTAATACATCTAAGACAGAGGAGAACGAGAAGCAAAACTCCTAAATTGAGATATTCACATAGGAAGAATTTGTTTGGCATTTGAATAGAACTTAAAGAAAAAAGTGTAACCCAGAGCAATATCAATCATGTATAAACTTCGATGCGGAAATTTATTGCAGAAAACCAATATTCGATTTCTCTCTTACTTCGCCGTCACTAGTACATAGTATTGATTAAGTACAGAAGAACTCGATAAAATCAATTTCGAAATTCAAAGTATGATAGGCAAAATCAGAGAACAACGATAACAGAAATTTGGAAGAGAAACTCACCTGAGAGGAAGTCACTTCAGAGTTGAGAAAGAAGAAAAAGAAAATAACGGAGAGAGAGAGAGACAGAAGATTGAGAATTTGAGAGGTTTTTATAGAAGAGTGTTATTCCAACTCTGTAAGAGAAGGAGAGAAGGAAAAACACGCGCCAAATGCTAAACGTGTTTTACTTATATTTTTATTGGTTAAACTCCTATTTTGGTCCCTAATGTTTATCAAAAGTTCCGTTTTGGTCACTCATATATTTTTTGCTCCGTTTTAGTTCTTAATGTTTCCTAAAAGTTTCATCATTAGTCCCTAATTATTGAATATGGTCATATATCTTTTGTTTTAAACCAAAATGCCATTAAATCAGAGCTACGAGTTAAATTTAGTAAGTTATTTCTTTGCCTAGTTGGAGTTATTGGCAAACGAGATCAAATCGAGTATGAAATTAGTGTCTGTTTCAAGTATGAATGCAACAAAATAGAAGTAACAAATTACTCTTCATGAATTCTTTCTCTATTCAATTGAGGACGTGACAAACGAGGCGAAATAGTACTCTTTTGGTCAAAACATTAATATTAACTTTTGGAGTACTATTTGACCTCGTTTGTCAATAATCTCAACTAGACAAATAAATAACTAATCAAGAGTAACTTATAGCTGCAATTCCGCTGCATTCAAACTTGAAACAAGGGAGATATGATTAAATTCATGAAACAAGTGGCCCATTTGTGAACCTAATTTCATGTTTAATTTGACCTCGTTTGTCGATGATTCAAACTAGACAAAGAAAGAACTCATCAAATTTAACTTAGCTCTGATTTAATCACATTCGGGTTTAAAACGAGAGAAAAATATGATCATATTCAATAGTTAGGGACCAATGATGAAACTTTTAGAAAACATTAAGGACCAAAACGGAACAAAAAAAATATTAGGGAACAAAGCAAAATATTGGGTACACAGTTGCGACCAAAATAAGTTTTTTTTATCTGTTTTTATTTTAATCATGAAAAATCAATATTTATGTTCACTTGAAATTTTGAAAATATAGTTTTAGGAAGAAAACAATGTTATGAGATTGATTTAGTAAATATATATATTAAAATTAAATATGAATTTTTCTTATAGTTTTTAAAAATGATTTATTATAAATTCATAAAATTGTACTGCTTTTTATTATTTTTTTAACATAAAGCCTGTTTGATTCTTTTTTCTAAATATATATTTTTTTATTTTCTAAAGTATAAAAGTTAAAAAAATGTTTGATAACATTATTTTATTTTTTTCAAATTATAACATCAAATATTGTTTTAAAATCTGAAAAATAAAAAATTATTGAGAATTATTCTGAATTTCTAAAATAATTTTAAAAACTTATTCTTAAATAATTTCTTAATTGTTTTTACTATTTTTATTATTATTTCATAACTTTTACTCTTTATTATTATATAATTGAGTAAATTATCAACTTGATCCTTAGAAGACTATCAAATTGACAAATCAATTTTTGAAAAATTTAGATATATATATATATATATATATTGGTACAAAAAAGTTTAGTTGAATTGGGTTCGGAAGCTCATCAAGACCAGGCATGCCTCCAGGCTCTATGAGGACTTACAGAGATACTTACAAATTGCTTACAAAAGTACTTAAATATATAATTTAGTACTTGCCACACTTAACATTTCGAGAAGAAACATCAATTATGACTTCGAAATAAAGATTTGCAAACAAATTTTTAAGAGTTTACTTATACCTTCAAGGCTTAAACAGACACTGAAATTGTAAAAAACTTGAGGAAGTGAAATAAATTATTTTGTCAAGTGACGTTTTTATTTGAACCCCCTTTTTTTCTGTATTTATGGAGATTTATAAGCATCAATAAAAGCTCTTGCTAACCAAGACTTAAAAAACAAAACACACTTGCACCAAAATACAAATCATGAGGTAGTTTTGAACCAAAACCAACACATGCACTGAGAATTTTCTTATACAAGACCACGGGCTACAGTTTTAAAATGAATATATATATATATATATATTTGAAGAATCACCAACTTAAGTTTCAATGTCAGGATTTTCAAGAAAAAGAACATAAGTGAATACCATATGACACTTTAATCCAATTCTTTAGGTTTCCTTTCTCAAAATATGACAATAAAGTTTCCTATTTTCACAATCACCTCCTCCTGACTTCCTCTCTCAATTCATTTGAGTTCAAGAATGCAAGACAATAAGCATGAGCCAAGCATATATACAACAAAGCTTATCCAATCACCAATACATATTACACACGATAATAAATATTAAACTGTGACGTATAAAAATGTCCAAATTCCAAAAAAAACTTGTGTCAAGGAAAATTATTTTAGAACAGGTAATGTAAAAGGAGAACTAGGTTTTAGCTTCTAGTTATAGAATTCATAATTTCTGATAGACTAATAAAAACTCTAGTTCCTTTGAATAATCTAAATATTGTTCCACATTCAAAATAACTGATATTTAAAAAGAAAAAACAGCCAATCATAAACATACTGAACTAATTAAAGGAAAAGCTTGAAAGTCATAAAAGATAATGTGATGGGGATGGCCATACCTAACTAAATATAAAGCAAGTTTTGTTCAGAACCCACAAAACGAAAGAAAAAGGAAGTTCATCCATACCCAAAAGAAGGAAACATAGAAAAGGAAAGAGAAAAGGGACAAACTAGACATAAACAAAAGCATCTCTCCTTCTTATTTATCCTGCCTTCTAAGTTGATGCACATTATCTCGTAATTCAGAGACCAGAATGCATCCTATTCAATATTCATCATCAGAAGAAGAATAAGTCATTGCAAAATCAGGGTGCATGTGAACCAAGCAAAGGTCCTCTTTCTCTTCAACCAATTTGAGCTCTGAAGACCTATGTAAAAGTGTACTCTATATTAGAAATTAGTATTTGAAATGATAGACCAAACAACAACAAAACTCACTACTATTCGCTATTTTCATACCCTTTACCTATTTCCTTCACCAAGAGATCTTATAACAAAGGTCAAGGCCGAAAAGGAATAGAGATTTGAACAGAAAGTAATGCTACAATGCAACTTAAAAAGAAAACATGAGAAAGGAAAGTTTTGGCTCTGCATCTTGAAGAACCAATGACTACAGTTGGAGCAGCGGAATATAACGCGACATAATAAAGGATAGGAACTAAGATAAAGATATACACAAACAAGATAGCTCAAAAGAATGATTTAGATAGAACACGAGAAAGACCAGAAATAAGTTTAAGAACGGCATACAAATTCTTACCCTGAATTGACATTTATCACCTCCACATTGTCTCCCTTCACAGCATCCTTCAATGACACAAGACTTGGAATATGAGGAATCGCTTCAAATTGATAACGAGTCCCACAGACAGTGAAATATTTATATCCACGTTTACCACATTCGTAATAGATAAGTGATACATTAGTAAGGTGTTGTCTTTCACATATTTAATCGGCTTATACAAACCACCGAGGGGCCAAGGAATACTTCCCCAAACATGAATATCAAAAACCTTAGTCCAAGACTCTTTTACTCCATATACTTTCATTACCCACAGTTCAACATGACCCCCACATGAGTTATCACAGAGGTAAAGGCAGCCCTTCAACTCACCCATGCTTAATTTCTCATATTTCGCAATCATCTTTCGAAATTTTCATGAAATTAATCATCAGGACATGAGATAGATTGAAACTTATCGCTCTCAAAGTTGAAACTGACAATTAATCCTTTGTCAATACAGAGCCAATGAAGTGCCCCATTCAAATAAGTGGGATACTTAAGTCCATTCAGTGAGGGACTTTTCAAAACTCTTTTCCAAACTCCAGTCCCAAGTGTGTGGATCTCAGCAAATGTACTCCACCAATCATTGCCATACCGTGGGTGGTGAACAAATCGATTGTACACTCTCATCACTTTGTATTCATTGGTTCTTGGGTGATAGCCAAAGCAAGAACTGATCAGATCTCTGAATCTCTCGACTTTACTAACTTCTGGAAACCGTATGAACTCTCCCGTAATTGGATTGCAAACAAGAAGGGGGAGCAAAGAAAACCATTGCATGAATTCACCACATCAAACTTGAACCCACAGAGCTTGGGACCCGCAGAACGTCTTCTCTTACCACCAGATTTGGGCTCGTCCCTTGTGTCAAACGCCTTTTTAGCCTCACGGAGAGGAAGCTAAAATTTGGCATCAAGCTCCATTTCAGAAGATAACCAAGGCTCAGAGGAAGGACCATTGGCAAACTTACTGGGTTCAAACTCAAGTAGGTGAAGTGTTCTGGACACGGATTTGGGATCTTTGGTTCACCATTGGCAAACTTCCGATTTCTTGAAATACGATTCAGCGAATCGAGGGTTTGAAATCAATGAGCGCCAATTCTTACATACGCACTTGCAAATGAGAAGTGACTTCATGGGAAGTCTTAGTAGAATATCAGTAGAAATTGAAGATGGAAGAACATCGAAAGATGGACCAAGTCCCTGAACATTTGGCTCATCAACGTTGTTTGCTTCTCCATTGATTCTTTTGCTATCAGAGGCCGTTGAGTCCGTCTTCCTTTTCATGGCAACTGGAAACCCTAGGGCTAAGAAGACAATAAAAGATGCAAAATAGAACAGAGAAAAATCAAACAACTCTAGGCCAAAACAGAGGAGAACGAGAAGCAAAACTCCTAAATTGAGATATTCACATAGGAAGAATTTGTTAGGCATTTGAATAGAACTTTAAGAAAAAAAAAATGAATCCAGAGAAAAATATCAATAATGTTTATACCTTTGTTTGCTTGTCCATCGATTCTTTTGCTATCCGAGGCTGATGTATCGCTTTTCCTTTTCATGGCTACCCTAGGGTTACGAAGAAAACAAAATCAGAGAAACAGAACAGAAATCACACACAAGTGCGAACCTGAAAAAGAAACATTCAATCGGTGAACGAGAAAAGCAAAACTCCAAAACTTAATCAATCAGGAAGAATTTGTTTGGCATTTTGAACAGAACATTAAGGAAAAAAAAAAAAAAGAGGAATACAGAACTTTAAGATCAATTTCAGATTCAAAAAATGAATATCCGATTATCTCCGTTATACTTCGCTGTCATCGGTATGAAGTATTTAGTATAGAAGAACTCGATAAGATCGATTTCCAATTTCGAAATATCAAAGTCATAGGCAAAATTCAGAGTACAATGATAAGAGAAATTCACCTGCGAGAAGCTTCCTTGAGAAGAAAGAAGAGAGAGAGAGACGAAGGTTAGAGATTTGAGGGAGAGCGGGAAAAAAAAGCGCCAAAATGCTAAACTTGTTTTACTTATATTTTTTATTTTAATCACAATAATGAAACAATATTTATTATATTCACTCTTTATTTTCCAAAAACATAATTGTTATGAAATGGAATGTATATTAATATTAATATTATATCATATTGTGTAATAGGAGTTTGAATTTTATTTTAAGCTTTTAACTTTTTAAGATTATATAATATAAATCGGTTAAAGTGCACTTTTGGTCCCATAACTTTGGCAAAGGTCTCAATTTGGTCCTATAACATTTTTTGTTGCAATTTTGGTCCCATAACTTCTGAAAATGTCTCACCGTTGGTCCCAAGTTGATTTCCATCCATTTTTTGTCGTTAAAGACGATCTGACATACTGAGTTGAATGATAACGTGGCAAATATGAGTGAAGTCAATTTAACGGCAGATAATGAATGAAAATCAGCTTGGGACCAACAGTGAGACGTTTTCAAAAATTATGGGACCAAAATTGCAACAAAAAAGTTATAGGACCAAATTGAGATCTTTGCCAAAGTTATGGGACCAAAATTGCAACAAAAAGTTATGGGACCAAAATTGCACTTTAGCCATATAAATTTATAAAATTTAACATTTTTTTATTATTTTTTAAAAGAATAAAAAAGTTTTTATTATTATATTGTTATTCTATAATTTTAGTTTGTATTCTGATCAAGTTATTAACCCTCCGTGTTATTTTTAAATTTTAGAAATATTTTGATAAAGTAAATTAACAATTGTTTTTTTGGCCAACAAGTAAATTAACAATTAGACTCTTAAAACTTAAGTTTAATTCTTAAAAAATCTAAATTATATACTATTTAGGTGAGTTCGTTTAAATGATCTATCACATTATAATTTGATTGAATTATAATCCGATTTTTGTTTTTTGGCTTGAATTATAATCTAATTAGAGTATAATCAAATGGTGTTTGGATGAGTTTTTTAAAAAAGAGATTTTTAGGGTGTGAAATTATTTAAATAGGTATGAATGATTGAGTTTGGTAGATACAGGGGTATGGAAATTGATATATTGTATAGGGGAATTAAAAACAATGAGATAAAAATTGAAAGCCAGGGACCAATTTGTCTAGACACAATTTTTTTTTAGTAATAATGCTGATGTGGCAAAATTTACATAATTGACGTTTTCTTTTTCAGTTTAACCCGTACTGACGTGGCAGTTAACGTGCCACGTCAGCACTTAACGTGCCACGTAGGCTTTTTTGGAATGTCAACTTGACGGAAAGACCTATTTGACTAACGTTCGATAAATTCGGAGACCTATTCGTCTATTTCATTAATCCAAGGACCAAACTGCCAGCGCTTTATAAATCTAGGGACCTATTTGATAGTTTACTCATTTTCTTTCTCTCTTCGAAGGGGTCATCTGACTCTCCCTTAGACACATTGGATCTTAAATTCCAACAATATTATTAAAATAATATTTTTTTGAAAAAAAAGAGTTGACTCACCAAACCCATTAAGTGAACTAGGTGGCTCATATATTTGATGATTAGACCGTTTTGACGCCTCTACTGCCTGTGCAATCAATATGATATGTTGTATTTTGGAATGATTTAAGAACGAAAATAACATTAATTGCAAACATAAAGTTACAATGCATTGAATGACTAAAATATTGCAATCTGCATAAATGCTTTCAGCACATAACATTAACACTATTACATTGCCTGAGAAACTAGTTCAAAATCAACCTTCACCAGATTCCCTCTGCTTACACATAAAATCTATCAACCTAGCTTTTCTTTAAACTGGATAAAACATGCAGGTTTGACAAGAGTTAAGATCCTTGAGAATTGAACTAGGAAAGGATCCTTCAAACCCTACATATATGTAAAAATATGCAGGATACTTACCTACATTATAAACATTAAACTTACTTAGTAGCTGATAGAAATAAAAGTATCAACCAGTTTTTAATTTTCCATCAACTTCTGTTTCAGGCTCCCTAGTTCCTTCCAACTTGTGTCCAGAACCTGGCTCCTCTGCTTTGGATGCTTGGTTCTCAATAGTGTTGTTCTCCTGCAAAAATTTGTTTACATTAAAACAAACCTAGAAAACACAGATACTTCATTTTAAGGGAGTGTCGCCGTGTCAGATATAGACACACTACGACACATGCTCGACACGTCTCTGAGTGTCAAAATTTAAAATTATTCTTTCACTGCTCGGATGTGGCAAAAAATATAAAAAAATTGACGCGATATAACATATGTCATGAATAGATATAATATTTGAAATTTTCATTAAGATTTATGAATCCTTAATCGTCTCTTTTTCTTGTATACTAGTAGAAATACAATTTCTATATAAACATACATATTTTTCGTGTTGTGTCATGTAATTTAAAAAATTTAACATGTCAATGTATCTGTGTTGTGTATCATAGAAACAAACACACATGTCACACCCCCACCCCTTTTCTAGGCAGGGAACAAAACATATGACTCAAGGCAAATGTAAGTACACTTTCAAATGTTCATGTTCATTTTTACCTGCGATGGGTCTGTAATTTTGCCAGTTTCACTACTTTCAGAAGGTCTCGAAGCAGATGCGACAGAATGTTCCTGAGGACCAGCTTGCACAGCTTGCAGAGGTTTTATCAAAAGGGGCTGACCCACATCATTAACTTTCTCCTCCTGTTTATTGCCAGAATCCTTCACTAGTATCGTGTCGCCGGACTTGCAGTTGTCACTCTCAATATCTATGGATTCTGACGGATCTTGGTTCAACTTCTCAGAGGGCAAGCTAGGCAGTCTCATTGATTTGGCCTCCAATTCTTGCAGCAGCACCACGGCTGACAATTGATTACAGGGGCCACCTTCGTCTTGCAAACCTCTGGGCAACACATTCTGGCCAGTTTGAATTTGAGAAAAAGGCGGTTGTTTACCGTTGGCTGCAGTACCTTTGGTGACACTTGTTGATCCACTTTCAATATAAGCTTGGGTCATGACTTCCGAAGATTGGTTAACAGGTTGAAGTGTCACAGGAACCACGCTACCTCGGGATAGAAGATTGGCAGTTTGATCTGCCATAGAAGCCACATCCTTTCCTTGAGAAGCAACCAAATTACTAGAACTAACTGTTCCTCCCGACATCTGACTTACTGAGGGCGATCCTTTCATTGTTTGAGTTTCATATCTATGAATATTGGCATGTTTTTTTCTTTCTTTCCTGTGAGGATTCTGAATCTGAGAACTGGTTCCTGTAGGGAAAGGAACCTTGTTTCTTCGGATCATTGGAACGCTTGGAGCCACATCATTTTCAGCTGAAATAGGATCATAATGTCCAGGCTTGAAGACAAGACCTCTCAAAGTAGTACCCAAGTTGCCCACTTTAGCACTAAGCAAATATCCAGCATCAAAAACTGCCTCAATTACACAAGAAACCACTTGACCAACCATGGGATCATTTAAATCGTTTTCTAGGTCTCTCCGATGGGGCTGGTTTCCGTTAACCCTGTCAAATCCAGATGGAACTCCGGCATTTCCTCCACTAACTGGATTCTGGTTTACATTCTGAACATTTGGGATATGGGCATTCCCATCCCCATCTGGCCTTGGATATTTCCTTGGACGACCACGTTTACGCTTCAGAGGGGTATCACCAGAGTTATCAGGATTGTTATTCGGGTTTGGTTGGTCCATCTGGCTATTTATACACACAGTGTCTCCCTCCTCCACCTGCAGGACGAAAAAGCTGTTTATAAGTATCCTGACACACAATAGGATCTCAACAGTTTTATTCAAGTCAAATAAATATGAACTATACTCTATAATACGCAACCTCCCAATATCACATGTGAGCATATCCACAAATTTCACAAAAGCAACAGAGAGACAATAATACTAACTGCCAACTGTACTAGTGTCGTCAAAAGAATCTTATACTATGTAACATTTCTATTGTACTAATGCGAAGGTTTGTTCATTTTAATCCATCTTTGATACCTCACATATCAGAGCAAACAATTTTGACTTAAACTTTTATATATACCTCTAGAAGTTCACAGGGGACAAAACAATGCAAAACAGACAAAAATAATTCAGGAGGCTGAACCACTGGCTCTAGAATTTATACGGCTATACCCATGATCCAAGGTGATGTTTGGTACATGAGACTTTTAATTCCGAATGTAATTGAAAACCTATTCATAAGATCGTTGAGTGCAATAATATGACCAATAAAATAAAATTTGTGTTCTATGCATCAGAAATAGCATAAGAAATAAGAATACTGACTTCTCATACTCAATTTTTTTTAAGAATAGGTTTCCAAACACTTGGGAAATCAGATTGTCCACATACTAAATGCCAGTGCTTTTATACTAGAGAATAAAGAGCATAGCTTGACACACTCACAATAAAGAAAAAAATGGAGCTAGATGCATACATATTATTAGCAACATGAATTAAAACCAAAGATATACATAGGATCCACACTTCCCAAGGAAGAAAGATTGGTTAGTATCATATTAAATTGAGTTTAGTTTCCAAATGAACATATTCTTAACTTAAATGATGTAAAAATGAGGAGCTAAACATAGCCCAACTGTAGTCAACTCAATATGTTTCCATGAAGTCATTAAACAACAAGCATTCTTTACACATGATGGTTTCACTATTTCCTGTTTTCATATCCACTCAAAATAGAAGATATGATTGGAAATCTATTTGGCACAATTTCTTCTGAAAATGTTCCTTGAAAATACTTTAACTGAAAACATCAGAAAGATGTTTCCCGCATTTTCAAAATCTATATTGTGATTTTTTTTTTTTTTTTAACTTCACACAAAGGTGAAGTCTTTTAAGCATATTAATATTACCATTTAACAATAATAATAATAAAAAAGAACATGAAAACAGAATAACTTGCAAAGTGATGATTTTCTACTCATCAGAACTCTTCCATTGCTGCAAAGTTTGCAACAACACAAACACATACAACAATAATAATCAACAAATCCCAATCCTTAAACTAAAAAATCTCAAATCTCAGTCAAGCATGAAGTTCCAGCAAACATCACTCAACAGATACTCCTCTAAAATTAAAGAACCAGTTTGTTTGTTTTTTATTTTTTTTGGGGCACACCAATAATCATCAAGGGTTCAACCTCATAGTACGAAAATTTCCAAAAAAAAAAAAAAAATTGTCCCCCCTTTCAGCAACCAAATAACATTCCTTTTTCTAAAAAAATTACTTTCAAAATAAAGCAAGACGATTGATCGAACAAGCACGACATGCAAATCAAAACCTGAAGAAGCAAATCCATCCCAGAGAAAACGCACCGTTTTGGGGTCGCGTGCTGGAAAAAATGGCCGATTAAAAACACGAACTTTAGCTGATAAAACCGTATTCGATAGAGAAATTCCTCAGAGTAGAAGAAGAAGAAGAAATCGAAATAAATGCTTTATTGTGACTCTGTGATTAATTGTGAAGTGAGAAGCGCACACACACACACACAGAGAGACACAGTGTGAGGTGAGAGCTTGACAGATGAAATCACAGGCTGTCAGGGAAGGTTTGTGACGGTGCAGTAGGGGATTGCCACGTGTCTTCATATTATTGGTCCCACAGGACGTTGAGAGCTTGAGATACGATTTTGGTCGCACGACAGCGGACGAAAAAATGGGTGGAGCCAAAACATATTTTTGAAGTTTCTACCCGTGTTTTTAGAACCGAACCGGATAAAGACTTGAATAAGTATTCGGTTCATGGTTTGATTGGTTTAATCGGTTGAACTGTCGGTCGGACCGGATGACCCAATAAATAATTATTTTTAATATATTAAATATAAATACTTTATATATTTTTTGTTTGTGGTTTAAGAGATGCATTTAATTTATTACTAAATACATTTCTTCATCTAGATAATATAATTTTTCTCTTCACTACTAGAGATTATAGATTAAATGCATTTTTTTCAAGCAAATGAATGGACTGAATGCATCTTAAACAAGATCTAATAAGTCATAAATTCATAATAATTAATTAAATTCAACGTTTCGACCCTCAAATTTCAAGTTCAACAAAAAATAGAGGAAGAGGACCAAATAAGAGATCACCAATTGGACCCCGGTTCGGTCCAGCGGTTGGACCCCGGTTCGTCGGTTTTGTCCGGTTCAATCCAGTCCAACTGATAATTTGGTTTTTTTGGTCGAACCCACTCGCTTTCACATTCGGTTGGCGGTCGGACCAGTTGGACCGTCTGGTCCGATCCGACACTGGTTTTTACCAATGTTTTTGGTGGGTGATATCTAAAAACAAAAAAAAAATGTCACTATAATTATGGTCAAAAATTTATTTTGGTTTTTAATATTTACCCAATGTTTCGTCTTGATCCTTAATGTTTTCTAAAAGTTTCATCATTAGTCCCTAACTATTAAATATGGTTATATATCTTTCTTTTCAAATCTGAATGCAATTAAATCAAAGTTACGAGTTAATTTTGATGAACTCTTACTTTGCTTAGCTAGCTGCAAACTTGCAATCATTGGAAAATGAGGTCAAAATGAACATAAAATCGAGCCCGAAAATATGTTGCTTGTTTCATGAATTTTGTCATATCTTTCTCGTTTCAAGTTCGAATGCAAGAAAATCGAAGCGACAAGTTACTCTTGACGAGTTCTTTCTTTATTTAGTTGGCATAATTGACAAATGAGGTCAAACAGTAATATGAAAGTTAATATTGATGCTTTAACCAAACTCATTTTCAGAATATTATTTGACATTGTCTGTCAACGTCCCCAATTGGATAAAGCAAGAACTCGTCAAGAGTAATTCGTGACTCCGATTTTGTTGCATTATGACTTGAATAGATAGAGATATGACCAAATTCATGAAACAAATGGCTCATTTTCGGACCCGATTTAGTCTCGTTTGCCGATGATTCCAACTAGATAAAGAAATATCTAATCAAATTTAACTTGTAGCTCTGATTTCAATTTGAATCCTCTATAATACTTTAGGGTGTAGTGCTGAGAGTGAAAGGAATAGAGTAGAGAGAGAAATTTTGGGACCCTCTTTCTCTGCCTACTTTTTCCTTTCTCTCTCAGCACTACATCTATAATATACTATAAAAGGGATCCGGATCCTCAACATTTCGGTCTCTACATTTTTTTTATGCATTTTAGAGAGATAAAGAAAGAGATAGAGAGAGAAAGTGTGGGTCTCACACATTAATTATTTTGTGAGACTCATACATTATTTTGTGTGGGTCTCCCTCATTTACTAATGATTTCAATTAGGAAGAGGAAAAAGAACTATTCAAGAGTTAATACAGTCTTAAACTCGTAGAGTTCAAACATGAAATGAGAGAGATATGATAAACTTCGCTTATTTAAATATGAAATGAGCGACCCACTTTCGAGATCCGATTTGATCATATTTGTTTATGGTTCCAACTCGATAGAGAATTATTAATCGTCAAAAACAACCACGTAGATTCGTCGTATTTGAACTTGGAAGGAAAAAGATGTGATTAATTTGAGAAATTATGAAAACATATAAGACTAATTTAAAACAAATGAAATTTTTATGACCAATTTGAAGTTTTGACCTTTCATTTTTAAACAAATGAAAGAATCAGATGGAGTAAATAATAAAAGTTTCAAACTTTTACTATTTATAAAATCTGTACCATATTTAAATTTCTCAAGTGTATTTAATACTTCTTAACAAGTGTCCTATGAGAACTTGTTAAACCAATATGTGATTGGTCTATATGATAAACACTTAAACAGTGTGATATCCTTTTGAAAAATGTATCAAATTCATAATTTTGTGAATATTGAATAAATTATTTTTATTGAAAGATTACCATGATAATGTGAGAGAATTTTTATCATAATCTTTTTTATCATAAAAGAGAAACAAGTAGAGAATTTTAATCATAAATAACTGTAACTAGAGAAAAAGAAAGAAAAGCATAATCTTTTTTATTCAAACCCCACGAATTAGAAATTAGAAAGATGGATAGTTTTTTTTTTTTTGTAAAAAAAAANAAAAAAAAGAGTTAAATTCTCCATTGAAGAAGGTATTTTCTTTTCAATTTTTAATGGTGCTCACTTTCTTATCTAAGAAAGAAATAAAGCCAAGTAAAAAAAAATCCACTTGTTAGTGGGAAAATAATATAAAAAGTAAATTTACCAAAATTTTTGAGTCTTTAAGATGCCTAATTTTAAAGTTTAGGGTAAATTACATTTTGGTACCCTGTGGTTTGATCCTATTTCACTTTGGTACTATGTGGTTTGAAACCTGACACTTTGGTACCCTCTGATATTCTCTATTAACACTTTGGTACCCTTTGGAGCTATTTTGTAATTTTAACCATAACAAATTTTGGAAAATTACATATTGACCCCAAATTTTTTTAAATTGTTTCATTTTAGTCCCTAGATAATATGTATCCAGTGACCTATTTATAATTTTTTGAAAATTTTTTGGGGTCAATATGTAATTTTTGCAAAATTTATTATGGTTAAAATTACAAAATAGCTCCAAAGTGTTAATGGAAAATACCACAGGGTACCAAAGTGTCAGGTTTCAAACCACATGGTACCAAAGTGAAATAGGGTCAAACCACAGGGTACCAAAGTGTAATTTACCCTAAACTTTAAACACAACTTTGAAATAGAATACACTCAATAATTCATCTTCTAAAACTCAGAAAAAAATAATAATAGTAATTGGATGGAATGGTACAAACTACAAACTGATGAAGTGTCATTACAGAATCAGAAAAACTGTGAAATAGTATTTGATAACAAAAACACCAAAATCAAAAGGAGATAAATTTACATGATCAATGACTACAAGGACAAAAAAAATAAAACTAGATCAAGAAGAAGCCATGGCTAGCTAAGCTTATTGCAAGGATATATATATATATTGTACAATCCTTAAAAGAATTCACATATGCTTATTGCTTTTTGCAGCAATTGACATGAATTCCCTTCAGTCATAGTCTTTACAAAAGAGGTACCTCTGGTGGAAAGTTGAAACTATTTTTGAGGTCTCTGAGCTTGAGGAAGGTGTTGAGCATACAAGTTATGTAACATTTTGACATAGTGATCAATCTTATCGGCGGTCCAATTCTCAGTACTTATAGGAGGAAGATACTTGACGGCAAGAGGCGCCGGACGAACGTGTAGGCTGCCTTTCCTCCAGGCTCGATGAGTGCCCGTCAGGACCATTGGAACGATGGGAAGGCGCGATTGAATTGCCAAATGAACAAAACCCTGCATATTGGAAGCCAAGTTATGAAGGGACTAATTTGCAACAAGTCATGAATTTTCAGAATGTAAATCAAATATTTCCAAAATCCAAGGACTAAAAATGACAGTCTCTATATACTTTAAGGACCATAATGTCAGTTTACTTGTAAATATTTCTACAACTCAACATTACACGATTGACTATTTCGAAAAGTTTCTCATGCGTTATGTTATGATTGCAGAACTGATACTAAGAGCTTCAAGAGTGCCAAGACACCATATGGTGGAGGAAGATAGACTGGTAGATAAAACCCACAACCTACATTGATCTCAAAGGTGAATTACATATCGTCATAAATGAAATGCAACACAATTGCGTGTGATAACATTCACAATATACTATCTTAAGACTAGATTTTCCTTTCAGATTCCACCAAGATTGAATTGAACCCAGGTGGTTGGCTAGTAAAATTATAACTCTGGATTATTATTCTTAGTATAGTTAGTAATTAAAGTTTCATATTAGATAAGTTATAGAATTGAGGAGGGTATATAAATGATTGTTACGTCATTTATAATAATTGAATATATATATATATATATATATGTCAAAGATGGGCACTTGGGCTTCTGGCCAATAATTAATTTCAATTATTATTCTTTTCGAATTGATTAATTAATTAATTAATTCGAATTATAAACAGAGAAGTGACCATTCATGAACAGTCATGAACATTCATTATTTAAAGAGAATTCAGTTTAATCCTGAAGAGACATGATTGTTCACTTTTAAACAGATATGAATGTTCATTTATGAAAGGTTGTAACCTTCTGTTCAGATTTTTCCTATAAATAACACTTCTTCTCAAAAACAGAGCATCTCATATTCAACTTATCTTTTTCTGTTTTGTGTTCAGAAGGTGTTATAGTATTGCTGGCTATAACACCAGGCTTTGTAAATCCTGGAGGAAATCTGACATAAACACTCAGCAGCATACAAATAGTGGGGGCTTAATTTCCTTAAGGACAGTGACCACACTATCAAAGCCTACTCTGTTTTTCGTGTTCTATCAAAAGTCTACTATATTCTTCTAACAATCTTAAGGAAATTAATTCGAGATGGAGACTACTGGAGTAAAGAAATTGTTCAATCCAGATGTTCTCAAACTCGACCGCTTTGATGGCACCAACTTCACACGATGGAAGGACAAGTTGCTGTTTCTACTTAGGAATTGCTTATATACTCAGTTCCAATCTGCCATAACTACCACTACCATCTGAAAACGATACTGAAGAAGTCATGGCAAATCGAAAGAAACGTGAAGAAGATGAAGTGCGTTGCAGAGGTTTTATCCTAAACTCTTTTTTTGATCGTTTGTATGATTTATTTCGTCCAATCAAATCTCCACAAGAAATCTGGAATGCTTTGGAAAATAAATATACTTCTGAGAAACAAGGCATTGACAGATTTTTGAGTATGAATTTTTTTGAATTTCAAATAGTAGATTCTAAATCTATCATGGAACAAGTTGATGAATTACTTGTTTTGGTTTCTAGACTCAAAGATTTGAAAATTGATGTTTCTGAATCTCTTCAAGTGGCTGCTGTTATTTCTAAATTGCCACCCACTTGGAATGATTACAGAAAAAAGTTACTACATACTTCTGAGAATTTTACTATAGACCAATTACTAAAGCATATTCGTATTGAACAAGAAACCAGATTTCGTGAAAATAAATATGCTTTAGAAACTGAGTCTAAAGTAAACATAATTGAGTCTAAGAAGCCAAGTAATTCTGGAAAGCCTGGAAATAATAAGGCGGGAAACAAGAGGAAATTCAATGATTTCACGAAAGACAATTCTTCTAACAACAAGAAGAATGACAAGAGTTGTTTCTTCTGTGGTAAAAAGGGTCATTTCAAGAAAGATTGCAGATTTTATAAAAAAGTAAAGATGGAAAAGGGTGTTGGGCGGAAAAAGGCAAACGTCATTGAAAAAGACACCTCTCTTTCAGAGATTATTGCAATGGTTACTGCTTTAAACATAAGTATGATAACTGAATGCAATATGGCAACTTCTGCAAAATCTAACGATTGGTGGTATGATTCTGGAGCAATTGTTCACATCTGTAATGATAAAAGTTACTTCAAGCACTACGAAGTAACAACCAATGAAGAAAATGTGTTGATGAGGAATCATAATCTAGCCAAGGTCTTTGAAAAAGGAACAGTGAAATTAGAGTTTACTTTTGGAAAGAAAATGATTCTGACAAATGTATTCCATGTCTCTGATGTTAGAAAGAATTTAGTTTCTGTATTTGTTGGACAAGGTTATTCTTGTGATGGGATGTTCAAATTATGTGTTAATAATAATAAAGTGAATAATTCTGCTTATATGATTGAGTCATCTTCTACCTTATGGCATGCTAGATTATCACATGTGAATTATAATTCAGTTAAATTTATGTCAAAACATAATTTACTTCCTTCTTTAGACAAAGTTTCTGGAAAATGTGAAATATGCATTCAAGCCAAAATGACTAAGAAACATTTTCCTAAAAATGAAAGATCAACAAATTTACTTGACCTTGTGCATTTTGACATTTGTGAATTAAATGGTCAATTAACCAGAGGAGGAAATAGGTATTTTATAACTTTTATAGATGATCATTCTAGATTCACATATGTTTACTTAATGAAAACAAAGGATCAAACATTAGATATGTTTAAAAATTATAAAGCAGTTGTTGAAAATCAAATGGAAAAGAAAATTAAAATTCTACGAAGTGATAGAGGAGGAGAATACTTCTCCAATGACATTCTATATTCTGTGAAGAAAATGGTTTGATTCATCAAGCAACTGCTCCATATACCCCACAACAAAATGGTCTTGCAAAAAGAAAAAATAGAACATTGGTTGATATGATAAATGCTGGTTTGCATGCTGGTTTGCCAATGAATCTATGGGGGGAGGCTTTATTGACTGCCTGTTTTGTACATAACAGAATACCTTCAAAGAAATTTAAGGTTTCTCCATATGAATTATGGAAAGGACGAACACCCAACTTAAATTTCTTGAAGGTGTGGGGGTGCTTGGCATATTACAGAGTACCAAGAGTACCAGATCCAAAAAGAACAAAGTTAGGTCCTAGAGGAATTTAAAAACATCTTTGTAGGATATGCAGAAAATTCAAAAGCATATCGTTTGTTAGACATTGAGTCTAAAGTCATTATAGAGTCAAAAGATGTTGAATTTCTTGAAACCAAATTTATAGGTGATTCACATACCTCAAATCCCGGTGCCACACAATGCTGTTTACATTAAAGCTATAGAGAAAGTAGTGTATGTGTATCCAAAAAGGTAGAAAATTACTTTTTTGAAAGGAAGTAGCCGTCCGTTTTTGGACCTGGTGCCCTCAGGAAAAATGATGAGAGACAGATCGTTTTTCACAACTGCACGAGCTGCCTGAGCATTACAAGGACAATTGAAAATATTAGAACTTCCTTAGAGTCAATGGCAGATTATGATGCATGGAAAATTCTATGTACCTCTTTCATGGACTCGATAGCTGCAGTTGGGTTTGATCGGTCTATGCGAAGATGATTAGCCAAAACATAAAGCTGACCAAAAAGAGGATACCATATAATCTGCACAGAAATGACTGTCAATAAGTTTATCAAACTTTTGAACCCATTTCTGTTAGCAAACTTAATGGATATACATGATTCTGGTGCGTTTAATTTTGTGTATAGACATGTGCAAGAAAGCGCAGACATGAAAAAGATTCCTCCACATGCCATAAAGGTTAAAAATCTTCCATAAAGAATTTACTAAAGGAGACATCACATAGGAAATTTTTTTAAAGAATTCAAACTTACCTCCTTTTTTGCAATACCAACAGTGCCAGTAGGAGTCAACCACATTATCAGAAATATGTCTATTGGAGATGCATGATTACTGATGTAAATGGCCTTCTTGTTAGAGTACTCTGAACCTTCAATCTTTATAGGATTTCCTAGAATCCACATCTGCAATCAACTTCAAAAGCTGCCTTAAAATTCTAATACAAGTAGCTTTAAAAAGACAAATTGTGAAGACTGAAAGTCAGGATTTACAAACATGTTCTGTTTCATATAGGATAACTTCAGAGGGTTACTAAGCACACCCATACACAGAAGTAAAAAAATATTTAGGAGAAAAAAATTAGACATACCAATTAAATATGACATATGTTCACAATTTTGGTCTTCATAAAGGCTATGCCTTTTCTATAGAGATCAGTATTAGCTCTAATACCAATTGACCAAGATCTTAGCTTGATATCGGCTCCCCAATGTGGGATTCTATTGAAGAACATCTTACAATGCGTTTTTTTGGCTCAATGCGCTTACTATATCAATGAAGAGTGAATGCATAACAGAATCTTTCTCTGTAGCTTCACATAGCTGAAATGATGATCCCAAAAACTAGCATTTGACTTTATTACCTTATAACTAGAAAACCTAATAACAAACACCTAAAACTGTGTTGAGAAAAAATCCCACAGCTAATCAGTCGAAAAACAAGCACAAGCAAGCAGAACTAAGACTCAAGGTAGCTTACCAGCATTCTACCAGTCACATGCCCATAAATATTTCCCTGCCTAATCCTCTCATAGGGCCATGGTATAAGCACAAGCATGATCAATGCCCATATGAATGTTGTAACCATCATAGATACAAAACAAATGACAATTCTGATCCACGATATGATCACCGAAAACCACCCATCATCGTCGTCTGTACAGAAGTCGGTTCTAAGCCGCCTTTCTGATTCATCTTTCACTGAAACTTTTGGAGTCTCTCCCACCCTTTGGCCAGAGCTTGTGTTCAAGAAGCTCTCAAACCTTCGGGTCCTCAAAAAAGCACTACTTCCAGTATTCTCCATACACTAAAGTTATCTGAACTGCAAGAGTAAGATAATTAGAGCCTATCCTAAACATAGCAAAAACAGAACATATATATATATATATATATATATATATGTGACATCACGGTCTGTTTGGTTGAAAAACCTGACCAATTATAACCCAGAAAAAAATGAATCTATCACTTTTCTTTTTTAAAAAAAACTAGGTGGTATCCCTCAATTAACAGCAAGAAACTATTTCTCATGTAGACTTTAGCGAGTTTTGTCTCTATCAATAAAGTCTTTTCCATACACACGATCGGGTTCAAACCTAGGATATCATGTTTTAGGAACTCAACAATCTACTAAATTGTGCTAGACTTTATTGGTAGAAACTTGAAACTATCAGTTTAGCAAGAGAAACCAACCACCTATGTGTTGTAGAGCACACCATAATTAAACTAGAGAGTGATTGTTGTCTACAGTTTCCAAATCATTAATTAAACTAATGCTGCATCAAATTGAACTCAAGTTTGAATGATAAGGACAGTGAGGAAAGGAACAAAAAGAAAAATAGCAAAACAAATTAAATTTCACCACACTCCATTTTCCGAGAAAACCGAATGGAATAAAACTGTAGCATTAACTTCCCCTGAAAACAATGAACAAACGACAAAAAAAAAAAAAGGCTGAAATCTTTCGGACGAACATCATTATTTTCTGACTAGGAATTCATTATCTACAGTTTTCAAAACATTAAATAGGCTAAAGTTTCGTCAGATTGAACTCAAGCAAAAAAAAATCAAATTAAATTTCATTCCATCCCATTTTCCGGGAAACCGAAGAAGAACAAAACAGCAACAATTAATTCCCGGGAAAACAATAAAGAGAAGAAAAAACCATCCCTTTTTGTATTTTCTTGGCAGTTTTCTCAGCAACCAAACACACCCAGAAAAGAAAAATCCATACCCAGTAAGGTTCTGCTTCGAGAGAAAGCTTGGGAGAAGTGAATCAGTGAAAGGATAGAGATAGCAGCAGAAAGATGAGGAAAGTGAGAAGAGAAGAACAAATAAGGAAAAAAAAAAAAAAGGTGTGGTTGTGACACTAAGAAGAAGATGAAAATGATGAAAATGATAGGCTTAATAAGGCTTCATCGTCTTCGTATAGTCTCGAAATTTTTGTGTCAAAAAAACACTGAGAGACTTGTTTCAGCCTTCTTCCTGCAAGTCAGCGTCAATAGAGAATCCTAATATGTTCGGAGGCCAAAGTCTCAAATTGATCCCTTGTGTATGGCGTAGATTTCAAATTGGTCTTTTATCTTTCATTTGTTTTAAACTGGTTCTATATGTTTCCTTGATGTTTTAAATTTGTTCCAAAAATATTTTCGAGACGTGATTTGACCTCATTTGCTAGCGATCTTAACCGAGCAGAGAAAGAACTCTCTAAAAGTTAGGACATAGATTTAAATTCGTCACATTCGGACTTTAAACGACAGAGATATGACCAGTTTCACTTGTTTGACAGTGAAACGAGTTACCCACTTCTGGGATTCAAGTTGACCCCATTTGTTGATAGTCCCACAGTAGTTGTCAAAAGAAACTCGTAACTAAGTATTCGTCGCATTTGAACTTGAAATAAGAAAGAAATGTGACCATATTTTTTGGACCAATTTCAAATATCATAGAAATATGTAGGATCAATTTGATACAAATAAAAGATAAGAGACCAATTTAAAATCTACCTCATAAATAAGGGACTAATTTGAGACTTTGGCCAATGTTGGGAGATGTTTTTTTTTTTTTTTGTGAACTTGGGAGATGTATTTATGTAAGTATGTATCACCATCTTCGTTTCTCTTTCTGTCTTTCTTTCTTTTTCCCTTCTTTTTCTTCTGCTTTTACGCAACAAGATTTTGGAGAAAAAATCGATTTGGATAAGTACGCTGATTAAATATGTATATACCTTTTTATGGATTCCTTGGGCATATTCTTAATTGGTTTTTTATTCGTTTTATTTTATTCTTTTTTAACAAAGTCATTAGTCAAGTACAGGAGACTTCTATTAGTCTATTGTTTATCTCTCAAATTATGCTAAAGTCTCACATTGGTCCCTTGTGTATGGGGTAAATTTCGAACAGATTCCTTATCTTTCATTTATTTCAAATTAGTCCTATATATTTCCATGATATTTCATATTGGTCCCAAAAATACTTAATGTAGTCATATATCTCTTATTTTAAGTTCAAATGTGACGAATTTAAAACTATAAATTTCTTCTCTAAACAATACTGCCATCGATGAGTATTAAATTGAGTTTTATTTAATACTCAGTTTGACTCCAAAAGTTATTAGAGAACAAGTGCAATTTTCTCATAATATTTTACTCCAATCTTGACAATTCAAAATATATTTCACACCACGCTCTCATTTTTCATCTATAAATATAGGGTAAATTACATATTGGTATTCTATTCTATGGACTGTTTTTCAAAAGTGACACTTTGGTACTATATTTTTTGCATTGTTAACACTTTGGTACCCAAATTTATTTTTCTTTTAAGTTTTGACGACAAAGTCGCAAGTGGTCATCACATTTACAGTAAAAAAATACTCAAATGTCTATTTTTTTTCTCAATCTTCACGATTCAAACCGGAAAACACTTCAAAATTCTCTCACTTTGAATCTCAATGTTTTTCACGATTTTTGAGTATTTTAGCATCTGAATTGTGAAAAATATATAAGAGGAAAATGGATATTTTGGTGTTTTTACTGTGCATGTGATAGTCACGTGCGACTTTGCCATTAAAACTTAACAAAAAAATAATTTTGGGTAGCAAAGTGTTAATAGTTACAAAGAACATGACATCAAAGTAAAATCAATCCATAGAATAGTGTACCAAAATATAATTTCTCCATAAATTTATATGTATAAAAATTCTAAAGGCTAAAGTGTAAATTTGGTCCTGTAACTTTGCTGCAGTTCCCAAATTAGTCCTATAACTTTTTTTGTCTCGAATTTGGTCCTGTAACTTTGCTCATGTTCCCAAATCAGTCCTATAACTTTTTTTGTCTCGTATTTGGTCCTGTATCTTTGCTCCAGTTCCCAAATCAGTCCTATATCTTTTTTTTATCTCAGTTTTGGTCCCATATATTTTGAAAACCTCTCACCGTTAGTCCTTTGTCTATTTTAAATTACAGCTTAATCCTGAAAACTTCAAGTCCCTTTCACTTTAGTCCCTGACTATCAAAATGAAAGAGCATCCCTGAAGATTTTCAAACCTTTCATCTTGGTCCCTAATCCATGAATTCTTCATGAAATGGAATAGAAATGCAAAAACAACACAAATTAAAGCAAATGACAGAGGGACCAAAACTGAAAACGTAGAAAATTTAAAACCCACCGGAAAACTGAAAAAGCTATCA
Source organism: Chamaecrista fasciculata (assembly GCA_003254925.1). NCBI lineage: Eukaryota > Viridiplantae > Streptophyta > Magnoliopsida > Fabales > Fabaceae > Chamaecrista > Chamaecrista fasciculata. The sequence continues at coordinate 95,366 of QANZ01018688.1, forward strand.
CCTAGATCAATATGATAAGCCAATATTTACAGAAATAATAAAAAAAAGGCTAATTACAATAATGAATAGAACACGTGGAAATTGTATTTTTACAAGGATTAATGATAATTGCATACCTATTTGAAATTGATTGATGATCCTAACTTTGGGACTAAGGATTCATTAACTAAGGAAGGTAATTGTATGTTTTTGCCTCAATCGATGATCCAATGGGTTTTAAATTTTATGTGTTTTTAGTTTTGGTCCCTCTATCATTTGTTTTAATTTGTGTTGTTTTTACATTTCTATTCCATTTCATGAAGAAAACATGTATTAGGGACCAAGATATAAGGTTTGCGAATCTTCAGGGATGCTCTTCCACTTTCATTTTGATAGTTAAGGACTAAAGTGAAAGGGACTTGAAGTTTTCAAGACTAAATTGTAATTTAAAATAGACGGGGGACTAACGGTGGGAGGTTTTCAAAACATATGGGACCAAAACTGAGATAAAAAAAAGATATAGGACTGATTTGGGACCTGGAGCAAAGATACAGGACTAAATACGAGACAAAAAAAGTTATAGGACTGATTTGGGAATTGGAGCAAAGTTACAGGACCAAATTCGAGACAAAAAAAGTTATAGGACTGATTTGGGAACTGCAGAAAAGTTATAGGACCAAATTTGCACTTTGGCCAATTCTAAAACATAGTGTTTCTAATAAACTAATCTATTTCCTATTATTCCAAGTTCCCAACTATTCATCTTTTCGTAGGTTATTCTCAAACCTTCATTATCCATCTCTAAAGAAACTCAAAGGTTAGACATACTTTTAAATTTTCAAATCTTAATATAATATAATATTATATTGTAATTCTAATTTTATTTTTCTTTTTTTATTGAAGCATTTGTGATGTGTCATGCAGTGCATATGGTATACAAAGGGTTTTGACCTATATATGGGCTATGCTGTCTTATGTAATATGTGGTTTGATTGGCTTACGTTTTGAGGCACATGTGGATGAACAACCTCAATCAGACAATCACTTTTGGAATATGCTTTAATCAATATTCAATTTAATGTAATATGTGTGGTGACTTGTAAAGGAATGAATGTATGGATGCTATTCATGCAACTATCATTGTTATTGTTTTGGCTTTACACATCAAGGACAATTAATAATTCTCGTTTTTCATGCACTTAATTAATGAATATATTTGGTATATATGCGACAATATATAATATAAAATGCATATAACACTAACAATGAATGATATATAATGTATAACAAATAGGGATCTTTAGCGGGTTACACCAACTTGCTGACCCATTAAAACCAATCTAATTAACCTGCTTGTTTGGATTTGTTTGGATTAAGTTAGTGAGTTGGTCTGGATTCAAAAATGTTAAGTCTGTTATAGTTTGGGTTAGATTGCAAATTTTAAAATTTTGAGTCCGCTAAATTTAACCCAATCTAACTCATTGGCTTGAAAAAATAAAAAATAAAATTTATTTTTTATTTATTTAAAATTATATCTTGATCTTTTAAATAATATTATTATTTTTAGTCTATTCATAAATTTATATTATCAATTTAGCCATTTAAAAACAAATTGTGAAGAACAAAATTGATGGTACGAGTAGTAGAATTTTTTTTTTTAAAAAAATTATCAAATATCAAGTGAATACAGATTTTATCCCAACTATCTGATATCTATTTGAAATGAACAAATAGTTAGAGTACTCAGTATATGACACCCTATATATAAATATTCTATTATATTTTATATTATTTTTAATTAATTTATTTTAATTAACGGATATTAGATATGGAATATCAGATATATCTCATTATTGAAGTAGGATATCCTATTCTATATCTATGATTTTTCAGGTATTTTGAATATTTCAGGTATCTACCAAATTTCGAATATCGATTAGGATACGAGTACTAATTTAAGGGATACGGATAAGGTACAAATATTGGAGAAAATAAATGAATATGAATATAGATAGTGATAAAATGATTGGGTACCTTACCTGTTGTCATCCCTACAGACATTTAAAGATTAAAATATATAGGTTAATCTTTGAAATTTTCAAACGGTATACCTTTTAATTTCTGAAAGAATCAGACAATATCAGCACAAATGAAAGAATCAAACAATATACTTTTTAATACATAAAAATGACTAAAGAATATACCTTTCAGATTTTTAAGGATTGAGTTGTTAATTCAGTAATCTTTAAGGGACTGAGTTGTTAGTTCACTCTACTTTCTTTCAAATAACTTTTAAAACAAATTAACCCACACATTTTCTTTTTAATTTGAGATGAATTTTAAACGAGAATAATTCTTTGAAGGCTTTGACCCACATTTTTATTGATGAATTTTAAATGAGAATAATTCTTTGAAGGAGTTGCCCCACACATTTTGTAGAATCCACATGAGATATGAGGCAGTCAGGCAGCGAAAATACATATATTCTTTTGTCATTAGAAATTAGAAATAAATTAATAAAAGAAAGACCTTTTTTTACTTTTTTTTTTAGTAAGCTCAAGGTCAGCAATGACAATTATATGTCGGGACCTAGAAGCTAATTTTATGACTTGGTGTGCACGAGTGACACGTGTTATAGTGTTGTTTAGATTTTATTTTGTACATTAGAAAAAATGAACTACATTTATCAAATCTCTATCATTAATTAATAAATTCAAAGTAACTTCCATAAATTGTTAATATTTGTCTATAAGCTAAAAGAATTTCTTATTCGATTAATTTCCCGCGAATGAATTATTAATCTTTAGAAAAATAATGTTGAAAAATTGCTCTAACTCAATGTTATGAAAATCAAAGTGGATCGATCAAAACTCGTATATAACAACAACATTCTTTTTCTATTTTTTTTTTGTTGGTTTGATGGGTAATGCAAGAAAATAATATAAAGCCTGATTATATACGTTATAAATATCACATAATTATTGAAAGAGAAAAAAAAACTCATTTGTTTTTCCCTTTTCTTAGCCTGATTATAATTGTTCATATTGGGACTTTTATATATTTTGTTTAGGTAGAATAATGTAGATTTACAAGAATATATTATTGTTATATAAATTTTATGGTTAATTTAATTAACTATAAATATTTTTATTTAAAATAATTATGTTTTTTTTATATATTTATAACGTCATTTAATCTAATCAACAGCTGATTGAAACAATCAATTCGTAATCTGGGTCTTTTTGGTTTGCTCACTAAGGGTCTGTTTGGGAGACCATGAAATTAAATCCAATCTCATCCAAATGGATGAGATGAGATTATTTTATAATTGGATGAGATGAGATGATGTATTGGTGTTTGGGTGATTTTAGTGATAATGATGTTAAATAGGGTGTGAAATTATATAAAAGGGTAGGTAATGATTGTAGTTGGTAGAAATAAGTTGATGGATTTTTGTAATTTGTATAGGGATAGAAATGGTAGGAAATAATGAGATGAGATGGAGATAATAAGATAAGATGAGATGAGATGATAGGTGTTTGGTTGTGTTTTGATTGAAATGAGATTAAGATGAGATGATATTGGGAAGTGTGATATGGTATTGGAAATTGTGAGGATGAGAAAATTTTGGATTGAGGGTTAGGGGTCAATCCAAATCCAAGTGGATGAGATGAGATTATGAGCCAAAATGAAAATAATATTGGAATTATTTTTAAGAATACAATTTGGTCCATAAATTCGAACTGTTCCAATTAATCAATCTCTAACATGTGTAAATGATAACTCGGGACATGTAGAAAACCCCAATCATCAATAATGGGGTCTATTTATGAAATTCAACGACAAAAAAAATAACAAATAATAGTTTGAGAACCAAATAGCAAATTACAAAACAACACTAAATTGTGTGGTGAAAGGTTCATTTTGGTCCTAAATGTATGGCCTAATATTCATGGACCCAGCATTACTCTTTCTAGGGGTGTTCATGGACCCAGCCCAACCCGGCGGACCCGGCCCGGCCCGATGGTGTTTTGGCTAGCTAGTCTAGACTCGGCCCGGCCCGAGGTACCCCAATTTTTTTTATATTTTATACTACTAAATATTTTTTTAATTGTAAGAAATACATATCTATTATTATTTTTATCAATTGTATATTAAAAATATACATAAAATATATATTTAATCTTAATTANAAGTATTGTAAACATAAAATTTGGTCCATAACATTGTATCGGTCTAAAGAATCGGTCCCTAATATCTGTACTCGGGGCTCGAACAAACACCTAAACTAGACTGTTCATCTAATTTTAGGTTAAGATTAGGATTAGAATGAGATGAGTTTGGGATGCCCCATCCCCAAACAGGCCCTAAGAATGCGATTTTTAAAGAATACGTATAATATAATGATAAGTAGTGATAATGGTAGTAATCATAGTAATATAATGACGACAGTGACAATAATAATAATAAAATAATAATAATAAAGACAATGACAACAATAATAATTACAATAATGATAACATCGATAATGATAACTAATGAGAATAATGATAGTCATAGTAATAATAATGATTTTAGCAAAACATCCTTTCGTGCCCCTAACATTTGCAGTGATTTACAGTTATGCCCCTAACGTTTCATTTGTCTCAGTTGTGCCCCTAGTGTGAAACGTTAGTTTCAATTATGCCCCCAATTTCAATCATCCACAAAAAAAAACACCATTTTCGCACGATTTGAGTTCGGTTTTTATCAGATTTCATATAGGTTTTAATTTTCGGACATCACAAACTTGATTCCTTGGATTAATTTCAAAGATTAAGCTCAAAATAGCTCCAAAAAGTACCAAAACGAAATGCAACAAAACGAAACATTTTTCTCAAAATTTCCATGTGCAAAATGATCCTTAGGAGCCGAAAATGAGTACCCATAAACTCATTTATCAAAACAAACTGAAATGAACACGGACCGCAGCTCAAAAGTTCTGAAAAACGGTACACTAACGAGGGTAGAGGCATAATTGAAACTAACGCTTCACATTGGGGGCACGATTGACACAAATGAAACGTTAGGGGCACAATTGACACAAATGAGACGTTATGCCCCCAATGTTTTGCCATGATTATAATAACATCATAATTCATAAAGGAATTAAAATTAGGGGAAAACTTACATACAACCTACCTCTTTGCTATGCCGTTCCTACTTAAAACATGACATTTGATTTTTTAATCGACCTCATGAATTTTTGTTTATCACTGTTTCTTTACAGAGCTAACTCTTTTTTTTTTTTAACTCTGCTAAAACGTTTCATCTGCTTCTCCTCTGACTTTCTTGCACCTCCTCCTCTCTTCCACCTTTATGTTATCTCTTTTTTCTTTTTGTGTTCATTTTTTCTTCCTCTTTTCTCAACCCAATAGCAAATTATGAATAAATAAAAGGAAGTTTACAAGTTAGATTGTAAAACTACAAGCGTAATCATCTATATGAGAATGGGTATAACTTGGGTAGTAGGTAGCTTTATTTAGCACAAATTCCTCATGTGTTTGTATTACTTCAAGCAAGGCTCCACTGATCTTGGGGAACTTCAATAGATGATTTTCAATTTTTTTTTTTTTTTATAACATTCATCTTCTTTGTTCAAAGTTTGCCATAGGGTTGGGAGAAGAGGGGAAAAACTTGAAAAGAAGAAAATGAAGTATCAGAGAAGATAAAGAAAGAGAGGTAAGGAATGATCAAAATACTCATACTTGATGGGATTTTGAAATTTATTCTATGGGTATGGGTCTGGATCTAATACCGGACTCGGACCCTGAAATTTACCCTGGAATTTTTAGTAGTTATAGATGTAAAAAGTTAGACCAATATAAATTTTATATTAACAAAAAGTAGTATTTTAAAATTTTCGGGTTCGGATATGGGGATTAGACTACCGAGCAAGTATGAGTATAGAAATTGATTTTGATAACTGCTCACATATGGGTTCGAGTGCGAGTATCATAGTACCCTACCTATACGCTATCATAATCATCCCGAGTAGAGGAGGAGACGCACAAAAGAGAAGAAACAGATGAAATATTTTAGTAAAGTTTGCTCTTTGGTTAAAAATAATAATGTTAACTTCGTTAATAAACAATGTTATACAAAAGTTGATGAGGTGGCTTAAAAAAACAAATGCCATGCTTTAAATAGAGAACCAGATAGCAAAGAGTTAGAGAGCTGTATGTAAGTTATACCCTTAAAATTATGACATTCGGATTTTGAAACCATACCTTTCCTTTTTCATGAAGATGACCATTGACCATGACCTAAGATTGAATAAATATATGTTGGGCTAAAGATTGGGCCTAGTCCCAATTGTTAAGGCCCAAAATGACATGTCATTTAGTCCCACTATCATTTTATTTTGGCAAAAGCATCTAAATACTTCCCAATTTTTTTGTTTGATATTGCAAAAATGGTGAATAATACAAACAAAACATCTAACAAGTCCTAACCCCTAAGCACCCACACCATAATTCACACCAGTGGGGCACTTGAGTTATGCTTGAAGACGAAATGAAATGAGATGTAAACAAGTTATTAGACATATCACAATCCTCATCAAACACATCACCATAAAAAATTAATAGTGGCTAAAAAGACCTAATAACTGTGGATGAATCAATCTTCTTGCCCTTCCAAATGATGTCGTTTTTGCATTTTCGGATCAATCTTGGTACCCTGAGGTTTGTGCCGTTAGCACTTTAGTACCCTGTGGTTATTTTCCATCAAGATTTAACGGTAAATTGTTAGCAATTTTGCAAAAGTTACAAAATGCCCCCAAATAGTTTCAAAATTTTAAAAAATGTCCCTAAATCATAATATTTGAGGACTAAAATGAAAATTATAACAAAGTTTTCAGGTCAAATTGTAATTATGAAAAATATTGGAAAAAGAACAAAATTACAAATTAGTCCAAAATTTGGAAAATAAATGTAGTTTAGTCCTAAAACTATGTGGTTCGATGGTGAGAAGATAAATTTTACAAATTTTTTGCAAAAATTACAGAATGCCCCCAAATAGTTTCAAAGTTTACAAAATTATGATAGCAAAATATGATGATCTAACTATAATATTTTATCTTTAAGTTTGTTGTGTTTTGATTCGTTTTACCAAAAGCAGGGGACCTAAACACACAAAAGAAATCTTGTTGAGGAGTGAATTATGATTTAAGCTGCAATAGAAACTAACAGATAAGATGTAGTAGAAATCGAAGGATAAGATTGACGTCACCACTTTTTGTTAAATCTTGACGGAAAATAACCACAGGGTACCAATGTGCTAACGACGCAAACTTGAGGGTACCAAAGTGTCAAAATTTGTCTTACAGGGTATCAAAGTGGATTTGGTCCTAACCACAGAGTATCAAAGTGCATTTTACCCTTTTAATTTTTGTGATTGAGCATTTTTTATCCTCACTTTTCCTACTTTACTAAGGGCATGCTAAAATTTATTTATTTGACCTAAAATTTTAGTTATTTACAAAAAGTGACTAAGACAAATTTTAAAATACGATGTTCATATATATATATATATATATCATTTTTATACATTTATATACACAATTTGGATGGAGATCAAGATATATATATACTCTCAAAAATGTTAAAAACATTTAAGGAAAATGGGAAAGTCAGTGCAGACCCAACTCCGTTAAACTTTTGATGAAATAGAAGCATATGGTCCTTTCTTTACTAAGGGACTCAAGCACAAGCCATATGTTTAACAATTTTTAAAGGGTAAATTACATTTTGGTACCTGTGGTTTGACACTATTTCACTTTGGTACCCTGTGGTTTGAAACCTGACACTTTGGTACCCTGTGGTATTCTCCATTAACACTTTGGTACCGTTGGGAGCTATTTTGTAATTTTAACCATAACAAATTTTGCAAAAATTACATATTGACCCCAAAAAATTTTTAAAGCTTTCATTTTAGTCCCTAAATAATATGTATTCAGGGGCCTATTTGTAATTTTTGAAAATTTTTTGGGGTCAATATGTAATTTTTTCAAAATTTGTTATGGTTAAAATTACAAAATAGCTCCTAAGGGTACCAAAGTGTTAATGGAGAATGCCACAGGATACCAAAGTGTCAGGTTTCAAACCACATGGTACCAAAGTGTAATTTACCCATTTTTAAATTACGAGAGATTAAAGTGGAATAGACCTTAAAGTGTAATAGACCTTCACCACAAAGTATCAAAATGTAATTTATCTTTTATTTTAAATTTAATATAAATTTATGAATTATTATTTTTTGTATAATCATACAAAACCAAAACATCATATATAATTAATTGTTGGCACAATGTGATGATCAAATTAAAGAAGGACTTAAGAAAAAAATTATTTTCTCCATGCTTATTTTGTTTTTATTACACCTCTTGAGTTATTAGAATGTATGTGAGAGTTACACACTTACAAATATAATTTTGACGTTGATTTTTTTACTTTTCTTAAAATGTTAGTACTGACATGTTAGATTTGATACGTGACAACCATGCAAACAAGGAGTTGAGATTAATTATTGACACAATTACTTGTTTGTGACAACAAATCAAAACATTATGCTCTATAAGAAAAATAAGCTTTCATGCATGGTAGGAACTTTGGTCACAAAAAAATACATGGTAGTTTTTTCTTTACAAAATGGGAATCCCTAATTTTGTGATGAATTTATAATATTGTCACAAATTTATGATGGAATAAGTTTATTTCTAGTCATAACTTAATGTTGTAAATCTGTCACAAATTTGTGACATAAAATGTGACAATCTAGTGTTCATCACAAATTGAGACAATCTTTTTGCACAACACAAATTACCTGATCCGTTGTCTAGCATTACAAAAATCCATAGCAAATTTTGTGCCTAAATTCTAACCAAATGTTTTCTTCAAGTTTAGCTAAATAACTTCTTTCTTCTAATCAAACCCTACAACATTAGGACTTCTTTCTAGCCAAAAGTGTGCCTAAGATTATATCTAGCTTCAGCAAGAAATTTCTCAACGAAGATTTCTTCTTTGGTTTTGTCCTTTTCAGCTTTGTGATATATCTTGATCATGCATCCTTCTTCAGGAACCTTATTTGTCTCTGATGTCTGCAAAATTAAGCAAAAAACATATTACTCACATAACAATAAGATGTTTGTTCAAAGAAAACATAACACTAAGATGAATAATTGTAATAATATATAGATATGAAAGTAATAAATGAAACTCAACCCTAGATTCTCTAAATTTACATGCAAACATTTGTAATATTTTACACACAATTTGTAAAAATAATATGATATATATATATATAAAGTAAATTAATCTAGTTATTTTAAAGTAACTCATCATTTAACATTGAATTCTATATCGTAAAATTTGTTCACCTGGAATTGATCGTTTGGAACCGTCTCATTTCCAACCCCATCCTGTACACATACTTCACAATTTAGTGACAAATTCACCTTCTCATTGGCCTTTGAATTCTGAAATTTTCAAAAGGAAAATCTTTAATTATAACAATAGTGATATATATATATAATTAAATAATTTATTTATGGATTAATGAAAGAAAAAACAAATTGAGTAGAAAACCTAAGAATTAGAACAAAATTTAAATAAATGCAAATATGAGTGCGAGCTAGGGATCTAAATGTAGGTTTAGACAACAATGAAATGTAATATATTTGTAAAAATTCCACATACTCACTCACCATGATGAGTTTATCTTTAGGAAGAGTTTGATCGTCAATCTTTTTTTTCTTTCGTTTATCTAAATCCTCACCTTGAACTCAAGCTAAAAGGTATTGCTTTGAGTTTGAAATCAAATAATATTGGTGTTATATTAATGGGTGACAGGTTGATTCTAATTATTCCCTGAATGCTACATATATATAAATATATAAAGATCATAGTATGTATATATATATATATATATTAGTATATGATTTTATGAACTCACTTTCAATTCTTGATTTGCAAAGATTTCTTGCAATTTTTCCTTCCAATTCTTTCCGGGTAGAATATTGTATTTCTCAAACCTTTCAATCTCCTTTAGAGATCGACATCGTATATTTAACACCTTGTGGTGATAGAACTGCAAGCAACAAAAACATTTTGTTACTAAAATTAAAACTTATACATATGTACATATACATATACATATGTACACACACACATAAATACATATACATACATACATACATACATACATACATACATACATACATACATATATAAACAAAATCATATAATAATCTAAAATTTCATAAATAATAGTAATTTACAAGTTACGGCAAAGAAATTGTATAGAAGTTAGAACCCTACCTATGGATTTATAGAACAAATCTAGAGTGCAATATAATAACATAAAGTTATAAACATAACACAACAATGGAATACACGAACAAGATATATACATTTTCGTTAATTATAACTATAATATTCATGATTAAATTTAACCTTTCAACTAAAATATCGTTTGTTTCTAAAGATACGTTAGTTAACAAATATGTCATCAACATGGGCAAAATTTAAACACCAACGACAAAAACGTTACTCAACGTAATCCACATTCATTATAACAAGAGAGATTTTGGATAGAATTGATCATCTCATAATCTCGTTATCTCCCAAAGTACGTATACACACATATACACAAACAACTTCAATAATTACAAATGAGACAGTACATTTTCTAGAAGTCAAAAATTTATTCAAAAATCCTAAACATTGAGCAGTCAATCCCACAAAAAGTATTAAGTAAAAAACTTAAACTTAATTAGAAATAGACATTATCATATATATATATATGTGTGTGTCAAGCACATACCTTATCGATAGTTCTCCCGTTTGTTCTTGGTACTGGATAGCAAGACCAACCCTCAGGTGTTTCATTTGTTCTCTATATATATGTGTCCATGTAAATAGCATAAAAGAATACATAAATTGACTAATTAATTGTGTACAATATATAGTTTGTTGAATACTTGAATGTGCATATGAATTAGTGTCCTTTAGCAACACAAATAAATAAAATAAAGGCAAAAGCATCTTTTTGTCCTCAAACCTTACATTTTTCAATTTCATCCGCAATGTTTATTTATTGTTGATTTTGTCTTCAAAATTTAACAGTTTGATCAATTTTATCCTTTTACTAACTTCTTTCAAAAGGTTAATAACATATGTCATGATGTTGTTCAATTCAACTTAGAATTTGAGTTCCATTTTATTTTTTACCAACTTCATATTACATGTCATTAGTCATATAGTATTTATCATTAATATTTGGTTAAAGTTAGAGCGAATGATAAAATCGATCAAAATATGAAATTTTAAGGACAACATTGACAAGAAATAAATATTAGAAAAAAATTAAAAATTTATGTAAAGTTTAGAAACAAAAAAGGTCTTTTTGCTATATAGAAATTACATACCATTTTCTTTCGACTTGGTTCAGAGACAACAATATTGTTGTCAGGTCTTCTATAGGAAAGTGGTTCAACATCCAAAACTTCATTCTGCATTTGATTTAAAGTATATATGGTTATACATATATCATATGAATTATATTATTTAAGTTATATAATCTTATTGAAATCACTTTTTTATCAATATAAATGAGGAGTGAATGGATGATGATAAACGTACATATAATAGCAAGTAAAAATAACCTAATATAAATATATAATATAATGCATAATAGAGTGTCTATATATAAGACATTTTATAGGGATTGAAATGTATAATAGAGATTTTCGATTCGATTAAAGAGTAAACTAACACAACTTGGTCTTTTAAAAATGATGAAGTATTTAACTTGCTAACTTAATCCCTAAAAGATTGAAATGCATAATTTAATCACTAAAAAATTCAAACGATATACTTTTCAATTCTTTTCATAGATTAATTAAAGAGTATACCGTTTAGTTCTTTCAAAGACTAAAAAGCATACTGTTTGAATCTTTCACGGACTAAATTGTACATTTCAATCTTTCAAGGACTGAGTTGTCAATTCAGTGATCTTTCAGAGATTAAATTGTTAGTTTACTCTATATTAAATTTATGTTTTAAACAGAATGACCATAGAAGATTGAATTTTTTTTTTTGGCCAATAATAAAATTGAGGATTAAATAATCATTAACTTTCCCTTCTTAACTAATTTTTTTTCAAAAATAGTAAAGATGTGTATCCCTATTATATCCCCTACAATCCAACATAATCTAACAAATGAATCAAGATGTTTATTGTAATATTTGAAAATCCAGGGAAACTAAAGGAACAAAGATGAAATCTTAAATGGAAGAAAATGTTAGCTATTAAAATGGAATGAAATCTTAAACATAAATTAGATCAAGATAACACCAAATGAAGATTAAAATGTGGAGGACAAAATAAAAGAAAAGAAAGAACTAAGTAGCTTCAAAAAAAGTAAATATATACCTTATTCCTTGAGGTAGAATCACTACCCTCACCTAGATCATCATCGCCAGGTGAATGTAAGGCTGGTATGAGAACTTCATCAACGACTTTAGTTTTAGGTTCCTACATACAATTAAGCATTTGGGTAAGATGGTGGCAAAAATTAAAGGATCAGTGAGAGAACCCAAATAAGTAGATTTTCAAAAATTGAAGAGTGAGATAGGGAAACAAAAGGGCTATGTGTCTATCATAGTTTGAGTACAGCTACAAACAAGGTTTCAAATTGATGTTGCAATTGCAGATGTGATTCATTGTGATTGTGGGTGTTGAAATGTAGGTTGAAGGTTAAAATTATGATTGCAGACCACAATTTGCAACCCTAAAATTAGTTGAAGGTTGAAGCTTGAACATTAATCATTACATATGATTTGGGTCAGATGGTTGCAAAAATCAAAGGATCAGTGGGAAAACTCTAACCCTTAGATTGATTTCAAATGGGAATTAAATAGATTTTCAAAAAATTGAAGAGTGAGATAGGAAAACATAGCGACTATGTATAGAACGTTGCATACCATGTGGATTAAGTCGAGGTTGATTTTGGGACCTAATTAAGTTCTTCTGAGTATGGTGCAGTTCTGACTGGGGATTTGTGAATTCTGAGCTTGAGAACCACACTACCAATGAGAATATAGAGCTGAAAAAATGAGCGAGAAAGACTTAGATCAAAATCTGGTCAAAAGCGAATAGCTAATTAAACAATAGAGAATGAAAATTCATGAGCAAGAATTCAAGATTATTAGAAGAACAAAATGAGAGAATACCATATAGAGTTGAAGATCCTAAGACGAAGTGATGAACGAGACCAAATGATGTAATAAATAGTGTGAGAAACAAGAAGTAATAACGCGTCAACAAATTTTTTTGTCTTCTATCACTCAGTGTGCTATACAAGCTATGCCATTTACCCCAATAGAAACAGAAGGTTAGTTACTAACTTAATACTTTGCTTTATTTTCTCATTTTTCCTTATCTCCATTTATCAAAACATTTATTTCATTCATTGAATCTTTTTCTTATGTAGAATGATCATGAATTTAGTAGAATGATCTAGAATATTTAAAAAGATCTTTTCGTTATGGGGGAGTCCTTTCGGGTCATTAATTGACCCATTAAAAAGATCTCAAACAGAGAAGTAAAATAACACTAAAACTAAGGGTGAGTGCGGGTAGAGGGAAAATCCCAACCCAACCTGCACATCAATCTGCAGGTTGGGTTGGGTTGGGTTTTGCAATTTTTAAATTTCAGCTGAAACCAACCCAACCTGCGGGCCTTCGTGTTGGGTAGGGTTACGCACGGGCTGAGTCTCCTTTTTTTTTTTAAAGAAGATGCATGAATTGGCAGCACTGGAATTCTGCAATCTACAATCCTTGAAATTAAAATTCTACATAGAAAAACTTCATAATCTGCGATCTAGTATCTACATCACGTTAAATAAAGCTTCATTTTAGGAATTTTCAGAAGGTAGAAATAAAAAAGTATTCAATTTCATGGAAAATACATCATTCTAGATATACAAATTCAAAAAGGAAAAAAAAACAGAGAAAAATGATGAAAATAGAAGATAATTTTTTTTGTCAATGAAAATAGAAGGTAATGAAGGTGGTGCTTAATTAACAATAACCATAGTTCAAGATGATAGTGATTTACAGTGTATGTATGGTTTCATGGACCAAAAATCTCTATGGATTCGACGTCGGAGCCTCCGCAACAGCAACCCGAAAACCCAAACGACTTCGATGACTCTTCGTTGAGAGAGAAAGTTGACTTATCTTCGGCGGCAACGATGGGCGACGACGATCGATTGGGCAAGAGATGGAGGATCGGAGACACGATTTTGTGGTGGTGGTTGAGTGTGGTGGCCAACTGTTCTTAGGGTTTGAAGGGGAGAAGAGGAACGAGTGAGAGTGATAGCGTGTGGATTCCAGAAAGAAAGTGCTTAGGTTAAAATTAGGGCAAAGTAAGAGTGAGATACTTACTATATTGAAATTAATACAAGAAAAAAATATATATTTATATATATTATATATGCGGGCTCGCGGGTTGCGTTGGGTTCTCAATCCCTAAACCCGCAACCCAACCCACATACGTGCGGGCTGAAATTTTTTGTACCAAACCAACCCGCGGGCTGAAATAAGTTTCTATAATTTATAGTTATATCTAATAGGAAAAAACTTAAATATTGATTAAGAAATTTTGATTTTAAATATAAATTGATTTATATTTATTTTTTATATAGAGGGGGCGTTTTCTTTTTCTTTTCTTTTTTTTTCCTTTTATGGCTACAATATATTTTTCACCTAGAGCTGTCAAAATGGACCAGTTCGGTCCAGCCCAAATCCACTTTGGCGCGTTGATATAAGGGCTATGCTTGCTTGACCCATTTTAAAAATGGGTTGAATTTCTTTTATGTTCTAACATAGTCGGCCCATGACGAGTTCAGGGCTAGCCTGCAAAGCCTCATAATTTGTTTTTTTTAAATTGACAAATATATAATGTAAAATAAAATTACACTTTATACAAAAAATAAATGTCATATAATTAATAATAATAAAATTTTAATCAAAATAACGGTGATAATTCGTGCTAGAAAATAATAAACAATTTTGTTAGCAGTTAACACTATGTCATATGAACTAACAAATAGAAAATAATAAAAATTATAATAAAAATACTTTCGGAGTACAACTAAAAATAACTGCATATACTTTGGGGGTACCAATAATATTTTTTCCAAATTATCAAATATAAAAGTTATGTATTAATTAATAAGTTTAATTTTTGAAATAGAATAAAATACAATAACAGATTGTGCATTGTGGTGTTTAGTTGTAGAGAAACCAAAACAATGGGCAAAATGGGTTCAATATATCTTACAACCTATATATATCTACTGGAAGATTTATTGCAAATCCCTTTATGATAGCTAGGGTTCAAATCAAATAGACCCTTAGGTTACACTTGCCATCCCTTGCTCTTCTTGTTCTTACTGCAAATTCTCTGTACGTTTTGGTGCTTCTTTTTTGTGTTGTCTAGCCTCACCTCCACATTCTTCAAATCCTCACTTGACTTTCATTGTTGTTGCCTCAGCTTCGCAATATGTCTGCCACTATCATCCTTTGGTCTCTCATTAATCTGTCAACCTCCTCTTCCGATCCCACAACATTATTATTGTTATTTCTAATCCACCTCCTTATGCTCTTCAATAGTTTCCTCTTCCCTCCCAAAAACCCTTCGTTTGCGAATTTCCATCGATCTGGATAAACTTCTTTGAAACCCTGCAACCCAATCAAGTCACAAACATGAACCACTGGTGAATCTCTTCAACAAAGGAGGCTTAAATTAATGGGTAAATTACATATAAGGTGCCTAGGGTTTGGGGTATTTTGAGATCGGGTCCTTGTGGCTTGAAAAGTGGCAATTTGGGGGCCTGAGGTTTGCTCCGTTAGCAAAAAAGGGTCCTCCATCCAAAATTTAACGGAAATTTGAGCTAAAATACCATTTTAAGACCCTAACAATTAATTTTCTATGCATTTGATTCCTTGTTTCTATGAGGGAGGGATTTTGATGCAAAAATAGAAAAATTTTTAGAACTTTCACTTTGGCTATTGAAGAAATGGTAAAAAATAATTGCAAAAGGGTCCTTCAAATTATGTCAAATCAGAATTTTTTTCAATAACTAGAGTAAAAGTTCTTAAAAATTTTATGTTTTTGCATCAAATTCTCCCCCTCATAGAACGAAGGAGTCATCAAATGCATAGAATATTAATAGTCAGAATCTTAAAATGTTATTTTAGCCTAGATTTCTGTTAATTTTTTTGACAGAGAGCCCTTTTATGCTAACAGAGCAAATCTCAGACCCTAAATAGCCACTTTTCAAACCACAGAACCTTGTGTGTAATTTACCTTATTACAAATTATTCGAAACACCCAAAAATGACCAAATATTGTTGAAAGATGATGCATGCAGAGGTACTTACATACTGTGCTTGAAGTAGCGAGGAAGAATGGTGTTGCAGAAGCTGTGAGGGTTCCACACAATGAAGCTATTACGAGCAGTGCTCCATGAAACAAATGGAGGTAGAGGTGGACCCATCTCATGAAGTCCTTCCATGGGATGAGGAGGAGGTAAGCTTGAAGATGATGAACCAGATCGATGCACATGTTGTGGTTTCTTCTTTTACTATAATTCCCTTCATCTTCATACCAATTTGAGTTATACAATCTTATTGAACTCACTTTTTATCAATATAAAGAAGGATTAAATGGATGATGATAAACGTACATATAATAGCAAGTAAAAATGACCTAATATCATAGTGCAAAAAATCGGACCGGCCATTGACCCGGTGAAAGGCTCGGGTCACTGGTTCAATGGTTCAACCGTTGGGTCATTGGTTCAGCCGGTTGAGCCGGTTTACTTTAAAAATACATTTTTAAATATACATATTCATCAAATACACATTAATATCTTACAATAATTTAAATATAAAATAAAAATTAAACATAACCATACTTATTTACTAAATATTTACTTTTATCCATGAAAATTATTTATTTTTAAAGTAATCTTTGTTTGATGTTAAAAATAATTTTTATTGAAAAATGTAATCATATTACTGTTGAATCTTAAAAATAAATATTTTCTAAGTGAATATCAATTAAATATTTGATTTTAGTATAATTTCAATTAAATGCTAGAGATATCTTTATTAAAAAAATATAACCATATCAAATCTGAAAAGTCAAAACCCTAAATCTAATTGCCTGCTGATTTGTTTGTTTGTTTGGCCTTCGAGCCTTCTTTTTGGGCCCAAAACCAACCCTAAACCTAAGAGTCTCTATTCTCTGCTTACTTTTCCTCTAGCCGCCATTTCTCTCTCACTTTTCTCAATGTTTCTCTCAAATTTCAATTCACAGCATCGTCGCACCAATCTTCCCCAAAGAATGAAATTGTTGATTGAGATCTGAAGTGCATCGTCCTTCTACTCCATTTTGTTTGCAGTTTTTCTTTTTTAAAGATGTGTTCTCGTCGTCTCAGTGTGATAGATCTTCATTTTTGTCGTCGCTGTGCAACAGATCTGCCATCACAAATCTTCTTTCTTCTCCTTCTTTCATGATTTTCCTTTGTTGAAAAAACCGGGCGGGTCATCTATGGTTCGGCGGTTCTTGATTAAAACCGCCGGGTTGACTCAGACTCTCACCGGTTCGCTTGTAAAACGGTTTAGGAAGCTCACTCGGACCGGACTGATGCCCGGGTCGCCGGTTTCCGATCTGACTCGGCTGGTCCGGTCCGGGTTTTAATACTTTGCCTAATATAATGATAGAAAATGAATGGTTTTAAGTAAAGGGTACAATATAATATAAAATATTGATGGTGTAACTTCACAAAAGTTGATGGCTTCTCATACCATTCTAGCTAGTGCTTCATATTTTCCCATCCAAGTGCATATATTATTAGAATTTAAACAAATATATAGGATAATAGAGAATTACATTTAAAGTTTTCTAGATGAAAAAAAGATAGAATATAAGAGTAAATTAAGCTCGGTCTCTCAAAGTTTAAAATACATATTTTAATCTCTGAAAGATTTAAACAACATGCCTTTTAGTCTTTTTTATGGACTAAGGATCGAGTATACCGTTTGGTTCTTTTCGGGGCTAATTAAAGAGTATTCTTTTTGGAATTTTTAGGAATTAAAATTTATATTTCAATCTTTTAAAGATTAAATTGTCAATTTAGACCCTTGTCAATTCCTTTGAGTTTTATTCTTCTCAACATACTACCCAGGCAGGATACCTAACTCCAATTTGATGAATCGACTAACACTGAACGTACTACCCAGGTAGGATACTTAATTCCAATTTGATGAATCGACTAATACTAATCCGGTACATTTTATGCATTCATAGGTGTACGTTCATTATAATAATACATTATATTTCAAAGACGTTGAGTTGTTAGTTTACTAAAAAATATAAAGTAAATATGTCAGACATGCATTATATTCAAATTGTAAAATTCCACATAGCTCACTCATCAGGATCATCTTTAGGAATAACAAGAGCTTCAGAATTTGACGCTTGTGATTTCTGATAATTCCAATAGAATACCACATATAAATATATAATAATGCATTATAGAGTGTCTATATATAAGACATTTGATAGGGATTTAAATGCATAATAGAGCTTTTCAATTCGATTAAAGAGTAAACTAACACAACTTTGATTTCTAAATTGAAATGCATAATTTAATCACTACAAAATCCAAACGATATATTTTTTAACTTTTTTTTTTTATAGATTAAATAGTATACCGTTTAGTTCTTTCAAAGACTAAAAAGTATACCATTTGATCTTTTAAGGAAAATACTTATTAGGTAAAGTTCCCTTTACCTCTTAATTTCCAAACAAACCCGAAATGTTCTATATATATATTTCAATGTGAGAGTTATAGATGCAAGAAAGTGTTAGCTTTAAAATGGAATGAAATCTTAAACATAAATTAGATCTAGACAACACCAAATGAAGATTCAAATGTGGAGAAAAAAATAGAAGAAACGAAAGAACTAAGTAGCTAGAAAAAATATAGATATATATATATACATATATATATATATATGTATATATATGTGTATATATATATATATATATATCTTATTCCTTGAGGTAGAATCACTACCCTCACCTAGATAATCATCGCCTTGTGCACGTAAGGCTGGTATGAAAACTTCATCAACGACTTCGATTTTAGGTTCCTGCATACAATTAATCATTTGCATTAGAGACATATTAAATTGATTAGATGATAAAAAAATTTTAAAAAAATTTTCTTGAATCATCAATCAAGCCCAAAAATTTGGCCCACATATTGAAATAAAACGATTGCTTTTATAAACTAAAGAGGAACATGAAGAGCAACACTCAAACTAGATGAAACTCCTATAACAAATGTGGTTGCGAATTGCAGTTGCAGTTACAAATGTGGTCATTGTGACTATTGCAATATAGGTTGCGGGTGTTATCGTTGACGTCGGATGCGGTTGCGACCATCACCGCAACAATAATATTGCAATCTCAATTACTATTGCAAACCACAATTTGCATCCCTAAAATTAGGTGAAGGTCGAAGCTTGAACACTAATCATTCTATATGATTTTGTTTAGATGGTTGCAAAAATCAAAGGATCAATGAGAGAAGACTAACCCTTAGATTGATTTCAAATGGGAATTAATTAAATAGATTTCAAAAAGTTGAAGAGTGAAATGGGAAAAGAAATAGGGACTATGTATAGATCGTAGTACGAGTACAACAAGAAATTATGTGGTTGCAAATTGCAATTGCAGTTGCAAATGCGACTGTGTGTGTTGCAATATAGGTTGCAGTTGTACGTGGCCACCACCGCAACAGCAATATTGTAATCACAACTGCGATTGCAAACTGCAATTTGAAAACCTAAAATCAGTTGAATGTCGAAGCTTGAACACTAATCAGTACATACCATGAGGATTGACTTGAGGTTGATTTTGGGACCTAATTCTTCCAAGTATGGTTGAGTTATGACTTGTGACTTGTGGATTCCGAGCTTGAGAACCACACTACCAATGAGTATATAGAGATGAAAAAAATGAGTAAGAGAGACTTAAATCTAAATCTGGTCAGAAGCGAGTAGCTAATTAAACATTAGATGAAGATTTATGAGCAAGAATTCAAGATTATCTGAAAGAAAAGAACAAAATGAGAGAAAACAATATAGAGTTGAAGCTCTTAAGATGAAGTGATGACCAAGACCAAATGATGTAATAAATAGTGTGAGAAACAAAAACTAATAATGCGTCAACAAATTTGTTTGTCTTCTATCACTCAGTCTGCTATAGAATCTATGCCATTTGCCCCAACGGAAACATAAGGTCAGTTAGTAACTTAATACTTTGCTTTAGTTTCTTCTTTGGCTTTATCTCCTTTTGTCAAAACATTTATTTCATTCATTGAATCTTTTCCTTATGTAGAATAATCATGAATTTAGTAGAATGATCTAGAATATTTATTTATTTTTAATTTCAATATTAATATAATTTTCTAGTAACTATATTATCTTTTTAAGCATGCATTTATTATGTTTTACCTATTCAAATTAAAATTTAATTGTTGGACTTTGGGGCTCGGATATGTCGTTATGGGGGAGTCCGTTCGGGTCATTAATTGACCCATTAAAAAGATCTCAGAGAGAGAAGTAAAATAACACTAGAACTACCTAAATTAAAGGCTGGACGCGCCCCATCACTCAAAGAGAGGGTGACGCACTAGCATTGTGTGTCGTGGCCCACAAGAAGGCATGCGCTACTGGCACAACACAGGGCTCTGACATATGACATTTTCTAAGTTCAACATTGGATGATTTTGATTTTTGAGCTCTCTCCTTCTCCAATAAATAAGAGTACTACTTCCCCACCATTTCTATTCTAAAAAAAGAAAAAAATCATGACTTACGATGGTCATGAGGAGTAAGCTCCTTGTTGGAAATATTCTCACTAATATTTTTCTTCTGTCTCCCTTGGAGGTCTTGTGGACATTATATTTATCTTTTGAAGATAAATACCTTACCGCATAATGGATATTGGAGAAGAACTAGCGAGGACGTCCAAATTTATAACTTATGTTTTATGTCAGCACTTTCTGTTAAATGCTAATGGAAGTAAGCCACATTGTTCCTTTGTGTTCATGGCAAAAAGCACAAGGTACCAAAGTGACACGTTTTATCTCTCAATGTATCTAAGTGGAATTGGGCCAAACTAAATGGTACCAAAATATAATTTATCCTTATAATTATTTATTTTAGAACAATCTCTAAATTTGAATTCCTTGGACACACTTATGTGAGTGTGAGAAAGACCAAAACTCTTGATATTTCATCAATATATGTTTCTTTAATACTTCAATTGATCTAAGTTGTAGGGTAATTTATTGTGAGTATTCCATGAAAACATAGTCAATTAAAAAAAAAAAAGATTAATGTATTTTTTTGGGTCTCTAAATATAGTGTAACAATTAGTTTGTCCCAAAATTTTCTTGATGCAGTTGAATTTCGGCCCTGAATTTAATGTTACTCTAACGAATAACTCCGTCAATAAAATAAAAATGTTGGATTTATGTGGCATTTGAATATCTTTAACAGTTGAGATGACATACTATTCTTCACTTGGACTATAATGAAAAAAGAAATAAGTTTCTATAATTTATAGTTATATCTAATAGGAAAAAACTTAAATAATGATTAAGAAATTTTGATTTTAAATATATATATTGATTTATTTTTATTTTTTATATAGTGGGGGAGTTTTTTTTTCCTTTTATGGCTACAATATATACCCGCTTTGGCTCGTTAATATCAAGGCTAGGCTGGATTGACCCATTTTAAAAATAGGTTGAAGTTCTTCTAACCTAATCCGGCCATGAACGGGTTCAGGGCTAGCCCGCAGAGCCTCATAATTCTTTTTTTCTTTTTAAAAAAGGTTGACAAATATATTTTCCATGGTCAAAACGGTGATTCTCATAATGTAACCTAACGGTCCTCAAATGTTATAAATAGTCATGATGTTTTTTGATTGAAGACATGACATCTCTAAAAATGAGAAGTGAAAGGAGAATGACAGACAAAAATGGAAAAGCAAGGCGACCACCATGGCAGAATGAGAAGTGATGATAGCTAGGTTACACTTTCCATCCCTTGCTCTTCTTGTTCTTGACGTGCTCATCAACTATCCTCTGCATGTTCTGGTCAAGCTGTTGCGCCAAAGATGGGTTGGTGAGAACTTTTCTTAGGCAACTCATCATGTTTTGGTGTTTCTTTTCTGAGTTGTCTAGCCTCACCTCCACATTCTTCATATCCTCACTTGACTTTCTCTGTTGTTGCCTCAGCTTCACAATGTCTTTCACCATCACTCTTTGGTCTCTCTTTAATCCGTCAACCTCCTCTTCCAATCCATACTCTCCCACTTCACCATCCACAGCATTATCGGTATTTTTGATCTTCCTCCTTATGTTCTTTAATAGCTGCCTCTGCCCTCCCAAAAACCCTTCGTTTGCGAATTCGAAACGATCGGGATCAACTTTTTTGAAACCCTGCAAGCCACAAACATGAACCACAAACATGCAAATCAACTCTCAATGAATTGATCCACTGAAATTCAGTTCTTCAACTCAACTTGCATTACCAACAAATTGATGTTCCAATCAAATTCCTAAAAACAGAGGAGACTTAAATTAAAGGGTAAATTACATATAAGGTCCTTGTGGTTTGGGGTATTTTGAGATCAGGTCCCTGTGATATGAAAAGTGGCAGTTTGGGGGACTATGGTTTGTTCCGTTAGCAGAAAAGGACCCTCCATCCAAAATTTAACAGAAATTTGGGCTAAAATGTAATTTTAAGACCCTAACTATTAACTTTCTATGTATTTGACTCCTTGTTTTTATGATGGAGGGATTTTGATGCAAAAATAGAAAATTTTCGGGGACTTTTACTTTGGCTAATGAAAAAATGGTTGAATATAATTGTAAAAGGATCCCTCGAATTTTGTCAAATCAGATAATTTTTCAATAGCTAGAGTGAAAGTTCCCGAAAATTTTCTGTTTTTGCATCAAAGTCTCTCCCTCATAGAAACAAGAAGTCAAATTCATAGAAAGTTAATAGTAAGGGTCTTAAAATGTCATTTTAGCCTAAATTTCTGTTAATTTTTGGACAGAGAGCCCATTTATGCTAACAGAGCAAACCTTAGCCCCCCAAATTACCACTGCACAAAACCACAAAGACCCAATCTCAAAATATGCCAAACCACAGGGACCTTCTGTGAAATTTACCCTATTACAAATTATTCGAAACACGAAATGAACAAATGTTGAAAGATGATGCATGCAGAGGTACTTACATATAAGTTGAGTTGGCGAACGAAGCTGGAGAAATTATTGTGCTTGAAGTAGCGAGGAAGAATGGTGTTGCAGAAGCTGTGAAGGTTCCACACAATGAAGCTATTACGAGCAATGCTCCATGAAACAATGGGATCCGTGGATGGATCTTCCACCATATCGTAGGTCTTGGTAACAAATGGAGGTGGAGGTGGACCCATCTCATGAACTCCTTCCATGGGATGAGGAGGAGGTATGTTTGAAGATGATGAACCAGATGCACATGTTGTGGTTTCTTCTTTTACTATATTTCCCTTCATCTTCATACCAATTTGAGTTATATAATCTTATTGAACTCACTTTTAATTTCATCAATATAAATAGCAAGTAAAAATGACCTAATATAATGATAGAAAATGAATGGTTTTAAGTAAAAATTACAATATAATATGAAATATTGATGGTGTAACTTCACAAAAGTTGATGGCTCCTCATACCATTCTAGCTAGTGCTTCATATCTTTCCATCCAAGTGCATATATTATTAGAATATATAAACATATATATAGGATAATAGAGAATTGCATTTAAAGTTTTCTATATGAAAATATAAGAGAAAATTAATAGCTCAGTCTCTGAAAGTTTAAATACACAGTTTAGTCTGAAATATTTAAATAGTATACCTTTTAGTCCTTTTGATGGGCTATAGATCGAGTATACATTTGGTTCTTTTCGGGACTACAGAGTACTCGATTTGGAAATTTTAGGAACTAAAATATATATTTCAATCTTTTAAAGACTGAATTGTTAATTTAATAATTTTTCAGAGACCCCGAGTTGTTAGTTTACTCAAAAATATAAAGTATATATGCCAGACATGCATTAGATTCAAATTGTAAAATTCCACATAGCTCACCTCAGGTTCATCTTTAGGAATAACCAAAGCTTCAGGTTCATCTTTAGGTTCAAGTTTAGGAATAACCAAAGCTTCAGGTTCATCTTTAGGAGTAATCAAAGCTTCAGGTTCATCTTTAGGAATAACCAAAGCTTCAGGTTCATCTTTAGGAATGACCAAAGCTTCAGAACTTGAGGCCGCTTGTGATTTCTGATGATTCCAATAGAGTACCACATATAAATATATAATAATGCATAATAGAGTTTCTATATGTAAGACATTTTATAGGGATTGAAATGCATAATAGAACTTTTCAATTCGATTAAAGAGTAAACTAAGACAATTTGGTCTTTAAAAAATTATCAAGTATATATTCAAGTTGCTAACTTAGTCCCTAAAAGATTGAAATGCATAATTTAATCACGAAAAGATTCAAAGTTTCAAACGATATACTTTTTAATCTTTTTCATGGATTAAAGAGTATATCGTTTAGTTCTTTCATGGACTAAAAAGTATACCGTTTGAATCTTTCAATGATTAAATTGTATATCTCAATCTTTCGAGGACTAAGTTGTCAACTCGGTGATCTTTCAGGGACTAAATTGTTAGTTTATTCTATATTAAATTTATGTTTTAAACAGAAAGACAATAGAAGAATGAGGATTAAATAATCATTATTAACTTTCCCTTCTTAACTAATTTCTTTTCAAATATAGTAAAGATACATGTGTCCCTTTTATATCCCCTTCAAACCAACATAATCTAACAAATAAATCAAGAGGTTTATTGTAATATTTGAAAATCCAGGAAAACTAAAGGAACAAAGATGATCAGGAGGATAGGTGCAATTACGAAGTTACGTGATTTTGAACTTTTGATTGTTCATTTAGAGTATAACACTCATCTAGTTATCTTACTATAAACGTGTACAGCACACAACACTAGATAATTATATCTTATAAGATAAGATGAAGTTATGAATATGATCTTGCTTGAGAATTTCATTTATTTGTTTGTTAAAATTATGGGTAGATATAAATCACAATAACAATTGACTTGTGTACTAGGAGTGTTAGTTTGCGTTAAAGTTGAGACATATATATAGTTGAGGGTGAGAAAGATTGTTAAGTTCATGGTCTCTGAATCTATCCCTCTCTATTTTCACTCTTAGTTATGGGAGTAATTAAATGTTATGAGGGTAATTAAATTAAAATAATGTTTAGATTGAAGATTAAGGAGGAGAAGGGAAGGGAGGAGAGAGAGGATTTAGACCTGTTCCTTGTGTTTAGAAAGTTGACAAATGAAGGATTAATTTTTATTTCCTCATTCTCCTCCTCCTTCATAATTTCTAAATATTCCAAATTAAAGTATTTTGAAGGATCTACTTAACAAGGGGAGGACATGTAGAAAGTTAATCCTCCCCTCCCTTTCCCTCATAATTGCCAAACAAGTCCTAAATGCTATATATTTAAACGTGAGAGTCATAGATGCATGAAAGTGTTAGCTATTAAAATGGAATGTAATCTTAAACATAAATGAGATCTAGACAACACCAAATGAAAGTACAAATGTGGAGAACAAAATAGAAGGAAAGAAAGAACTAAGCAGCTAGGAAAAAAATAAATATATACCTTTTCCATTGAACGTAAGGCTGGTATGAGAACTTCATCAACGACTTCAGTTTTAGGTTCCTACATACAATTAAGCATTTGGGTAAGATGGTTGCAAAAATTGCAATTACAGTCTCAGATGCGGCTACGGGTGTTGCAATAAGCGATTCTGGCCACCACCGTAGCTGTAACGTATTGCAGTCGCAACATCGATTGCAAAATGAAAATTGCAACCCTAAAATTAGTTGAAGCTTGAAGCTTAAACACTTATCATTACATACCATGTGGATTGACTTGTGACTTGTGAATTCCGAGCTTGATAACCACACTACCAATGAGAATGTAGAGAAGAAAAAAATGAGTGAGAAATCAGATCTTAATCTGGTCAAAAGGGAATAACTACTTAAACAATAGAGAAAGAAGATTCATGAGAAAGAATACAAGATTATCTAAAAGAGAAGAACAAAGTGAGAGAATACCATATAGAGTTGAAGCTCCTAAGATGAAGTGATGAACGAGACCAAATGATGTAATAAATAGTGTGAGAAACAAGAAGTAATTACGCGTGAACAAATTTGTTTGTCTTCTATCACTCAGTGTGCTATACAAGCTATGCCATTTGCTCTAATAGAAACAGAAGGTCAGTTACTAACTTAATACATTGCTTAAAATTTCTCCTTTGGCTTTATCTCCTTTTGTCAAAACATTTATTTCATTCATTGAATCTTTTCCTTAAGTAGAATGATCATGAATTTAGTAGAATGATCTAGAATATTTATTTTTTTAATTTCAGTATCAACTTCTCCTTTGGCTCGGATATGTCATTACGGGGGAGTCCGTTTTGGTCATTAATTGGCTCATTAAAAAGATCTGAAAGAGAGAAGTAAAATACCACTAAAACTAGGGGTGAGCGCGGGCTGAGGGAAAATCCCAGCTCAACCCGCACATCAATATGTAGGATGGGTTAGGTTTTGTAATTTTTAAATTTCAGCCTGAATCAACCCAACCCGCGGGACTGCGGGTTGGGTTCAGTTAACCCACAGGCCGAGTATCCTTTTTTCTTTTTAAGATGATGCATGCACTAGTAGCACTGAAATTTTGCAATCTAAATTGCTTGAAATTCAAGTTCTACATAGAAAAGCTTCATAAACTGCAATCTAGTATCTACACAACAATAAATAAAGCTTCATTTTAGGAATTATCAAATGATAGAATAAAAAAAAGCATTCAATTCCATGTAAAATACATCATTCTAGATATACAAATTCAAAAAGAAAAAAAAATAGAAAAAAGTGAAGATAGAAGGTAATTACTTTTTGGTCAATGAAAATAGAAGGTAATGAAGGTGGTGCTTAATTAACAATAACCATATATAGTTCAAGATGATAGTGATTTACAGTGTATGTATGGTTTCAAGGACAAATCTCTATGGATTCGTCGTCGAAGCCTCCGCAACAGCAGCCCGAAAACCCAAACGTCTCTGATGACTCTTCGTCGAGAGAGAAAGTTGACTTATCTTCAGAGGCAACGATGGGCGACAACGATCGACTGGGAGAGAGATGGAGGTAACACGATTTTGTTGTGGTGACTGTGTGTGGTGGCCGACTGTGACTAGGGTTTGAAGGGGAGAAGAGGAACGAGTGAGAGTGATAGCGGCAACGGCTGTGTGGACTCCAGAAAGAAAGTGCTTAGGTTAAAATTAGGGCAAAGTGAGAGTGAGAGATTTATTATATGGAAATTAATAAAAGAAACAATATATATATATATATATATATATATTATATGCGGGCTCCCGGATTGGGTTGGGTTCACAACCCCTGAGCCCGCAACCTTACAGTCTGAAATTTTTTGGACCAAACCAACCCACAACTAGAACTAACTCAATTAGAAAACTGGACGCGTCCCCTTACATCGCTCAAAGAGAGGAGGGCAACACACAAGCATTGTGCGTTGTGACTCAAAAGAAGGCCTGCGCTATAGGCACAACGCAGGGTTGTGGCATATGGCAATTTCTATAGTTCGACATTAGAGAATTTTGATTTTTAAGCTCTCTCCTTCTCCAATAAAAAAGAGTATTACTTTCCCACCATTTCTATTCCAAAAAATAAAAAAAGAAAAAGATCATGACTTACAATGTTCATGGGAAGGAAGCTCCTTGTTGGGAAAATTCTGACAAATATTTTTCTCCTGTCTACCTTAGAGGTTTTGTGGACATTACATTTATCTTTTGAAGAAAAATACCATAGTGCATAGTGGATATATGAGAAGAACAAGCGAGAACGTCCAAAATTATGACTTATGTGTTACATCAGCACTTTCCATCAAATGCTAACGAAAGTAAACCACATTGTCCCATTGTGTTTACGGCAAAAAGCACAAGGTACCAAATTGACACATTTTGTCTCTCGAGAATCTAAGTGTAATCAGGCCAAACTACATGGTACCAAAATATAATTTATCCTTATAATTATTTATTTTAGAACAATCTCTAAATTTTGAATTCCTTGGTCACGCTTATGTGTGTGTGAGAAAGACCAAAACTGTTGATATTTCACCAGTATATGTTTTTTTAATACTTTGATCGATCTAAGTTGTAGGTTAATTTATTGTGTGTATTGCATGAAAACATTGTCAATAATAAATAAAAATATAAATGTAAATTTTGGGTCTCTAAACTATAGTGTAAGAATTAGTCTTGTCCTAAAACTTTTTCTGATGCAGTTGAATTTTGGCCCTGAATTCAATGTCACTCTAACGAATAACTCCGTCAATAAAATAAAAATGTAGGATTTATGTGGCATTTGAATATCTTTAACAATGTTGAGCTGACATGCTATTATTCACTTGGACTATAATG
Source organism: Chamaecrista fasciculata (assembly GCA_003254925.1). Lineage (NCBI taxonomy): Eukaryota > Viridiplantae > Streptophyta > Magnoliopsida > Fabales > Fabaceae > Chamaecrista > Chamaecrista fasciculata. The sequence goes on from QANZ01018688.1 coordinate 124,122, forward strand.
AAAAAAGAAATAAGTTTCTATAACTAATAGTTATATTTAATAGGAAAAAACTTAAATATTGATTAAGAAATTTTGACTTAAATATATATAGATTTATATTTATTTTTTATATAGTGGGGGAGTTTTCTTCTTCTTTTCTTTTTTCCTTTTATGACTACAATATATCTTTCATCTAGTGCTGAAAAAATGGGCTAGTCTGGTCCGGTCCGGTCCAAACTTGCTTTGGCCCGTTAATATCAGAACTGGGTTGGGTTGACATTTTAAAAATGGGTTGAAGTTCTTCTAACCCAGTCCGACCATGAACGGGTTCAAGACTAGCCCATAGGGCCTCAATTCTTTTTTAAATAAAAAAGTTGACAAATACATTTTTTTAGGAAAAATTGACAAATATATAATATAATACCAAATGTTTCCTTCAAGTTTAGCTAAATAACTTCTTTCTTCTAATCAAACCCTACAACATTAGGATTTCTTTCTAGCCAAAAATGTGCCTAAGATTATATCTAGCTTCAGCAAGAAATTTCTCAACAAATATTTCTTCTTTGGTTTTGTCCTTTTCAGCTTTGCTGTATATCTTGATTATGCATCCTTCTTCAGGAACTTTATTTGTCTCTGATGTCTGTAAAATTAAGCAAAAAAACATATACTCACATAACTCTAAGATGTTTGTTAAAAAGAAACAAATATATAGATATGAAAGTAATAAATGAAACTCAGCCCTGGATTCTCTAAATTTACATGCAAACATTTGTAGTATTTTGCACACAATTTGTTAAAAAAAAATGATATATATATATAAAGTAAATTAATCTAGTTATTTTAAAATGACTCATCATTTAACATTGAATTCTATATTGTAAAATTTGTTCACCTGGAATTGATCGTTTGGAACAGTCTCATTTCCAACCCCATCCTGTACACGTACTTCACAATTTAGTGACAAATTCACATTCTCATTGGCCTTTGAATTCTGAGATTTTCAAAAGGAAAATCTTTAATTATAACAATAGTGATATATATATATATATAATTAAATAATTTATTTATAAATTAATGAAAGAAAAAAGAAATTGAGTAGAAACCCTAAGAATTAGAACCAAATTTAAATAAATGTAAATATGGGTGCGAGCTAGGGATCTAAATGTAGGTTTAGACAACAATGAAATGTAATATATTTGTAAAATTCCACATACTCACTCACCATGATGAGTTTATCTTTAGGAAGAGTTTGATTGTCAATTTTTTTTTTTCGTTTACCTAAATCCTCACCTTAAACTCAAGCTATAAAGGTATTGCTTTGAGTTTGAAATCAAATAATGTTGGTGTTATATTAATGGGTGACAGGTTGTTTCTAATTATTTCCCTGAATGCTACATATATATAAATATATAAAGAGTATGTATATATATATTAGTATAAGATCTTATGAACTCACATTCAATTCTTGATTTGCAAGGATTTCTTGCAATTTTTCCTTCCAATTCTTTCCGGGCAGAATATTGTATTTCTCAAACCTTTCAATCTCCTTTAGAGATCGACATCGTATATTTAACACCTTGTGGTGATAGAACTGCAAGCAACAAAAGCATTTTGTTACTAAAACTAAAACTTAAACATATACATTAGCACTGTCAAAACGGGCTTAGGCCCGCGGGCCGGCCCGGCCCGCCCGCTAAATGGGCGGGCTTGGGCTTAAAAAATTTGGCCCGTTTAAAAACGGGCCTAAACGGTCCGGCCCGTTTAGCCCGTGGACTAAACGGTCCNCATACATACATACATACATACATACATACATACATACATACATACATACATACATACATGCATGCATGCATGCATGCATGCATGCATACAAACATACATACATACATACATACATATACCAAATCATATAATAATCTAAAATTTCATAAGTAATAGTCATTTACAAGTTACTGCAAAGAAATTGTATAAAAGTGAGGACCCTACCTATGGATTTATAGAACAAATCCAGAGTGCAATATAATAACATAAAGTTATAAACTTAACACAACAATGGAATACACGAACAAGATATATACCTTTTCGTTAATTATAACTATAATATTCATGATTAAATTAAACCTTTCAACAAAATTACCGTTTGTTCCTAAAGATACGTTACCCTACAAATATGTCATCAACCTGGGCAAAAATTAAACACCAACGACAAAAACGTTACTCAACGTAATCCACATTCATTCTAACAAGAGAGATTTTGGGTAGAACTAATTATCTCATTATCTCGTTACCTCCCAAAGTTCGTATATATACACACATATACACAAAAAACTTCAATAATTACAAATGAGACAATACATTTTTTAGAAGTCGAACATTAATTCAAAAATCCTAAACATTGAGCAGTTAATCCCACAAAAAGTATTAAGTAAAAAACATAAACTAAATTAGAAATAGACATTATCATATATATATATATATATTTGTGTGTGTGTCAAGCACATACCTTATCGATAATTCTCCCGTTTGTTCTTGGTACTGGATAGCAAGACCAACCCTTAGGTGTTTCATTTGTTCTCTATACATGTCCATGTAAATAGCATTAAGAATACATAAATTGACTAATCAATTGTGTACTATATAGTTTGTTGAATTCTTGAATGTGAATATTAATTAGTGTCCTTTAGCAAAACAAATAAATAAAACAAAGGCTAAAGCATCCTTTTGTCCTCAAAATTTACATTTTTTAGTTTCATCCACAATGTTTGTTTATTGTTGATTTTGTCTTTAAAATTTTACCATTTGATCAATTTTATCCTTTCACTAACTTCATTTAATAGATTAATAACATATGTCATCATGTTGTTCAATCCGACTTAGAATTTGAGTTCCTTTTTAATTTCTACCAATTGTATATTACATGTCATTAGTCATATAGTATTTACCATTAATATTTGGTTAAAGTTAGAGCGAATGATAAAATCGATGAAAATATGAAATTTTAAGGACAACATTGACAAGAAATAAATATTAGAAAAAAATTAAAAATTTATATAAAGTTTAGAAACAAAAAAGATCTTTTTGCTATAAAGAAATAACATACCATTTTCTTTCGACTTGGTTCAGAGACAACAATATTGTTGTCAGGTCTTCTATAGGAAAGTGGTTCAACATCCAAAACTTCATTCTGCATTTGATTTAAAGTATATATGGTTATACATATATCATATGAATTATATTATTTAAGTTATATAATCTTATTGAAATCACTTTTTTATCAATATAAATGAGGAGTGAATGGATGATGATAAACGTACATATAATAGCAAGTAAAAATAACCTAATATAAATATATAATATAATGCATAATAGAGTGTCTATATATAAGACATTTTATAGGGATTGAAATGTATAATAGAGATTTTCGATTCGATTAAAGAGTAAACTAACACAACTTAGTCTTTTAAAAATGATGAAGTATTTAACTTGCTAACTTAATCCCTAAAAGATTGAAATGCATAATTTAATCACTAAAAAATTCAAACGATATACTTTTCAATTCTTTTCATAGATTAATTAAAGAGTATACCGTTTAGTTCTTTCAAAGACTAAAAAGCATACCGTTTGAATCTTTCACGGACTAAATTGTACATTTCAATTTTTCAAGGACTGAGTTGTCAATTCAGTGATCTTTCAGAGATGAAATTGTTAGTTTACTCTATATTAAATTTATGTTTTAAACAGAAAGACCATAGAAGATTGAAATTTTTTTTTTTTTGGCCAATAAGAAAATTGAGGATTAAATAATCATTAACTTTCCCTTCTTAACTAATTTCTTTTCAAAAATAGTAAAGATGTGTATCCCTATTATATCCCCTACAATCCAACATAATCTAACAAATGAATCAAGATATTTATTGTAATATTTGAAAATCCAGGGAAACTAAAGGAACAAAGATGAAATCTTAAATGGAAGAAAATGTTAGCTATTAAAATGGAATGAAATCTTAAACATAAATTAGATCAAGATAACACCAAATGAAGATTAAAATGTGGAGGACAAAATAAAAGAAAAGAAAGAACTAAGTAGCTTCAAAAAAAGTAAATATATACCTTATTCCTTGAGGTAGAATCACTACCCTCACCTAGATCATCATCGCCAGGTGAATGTAAGGCTGGTATGAGAACTTCATCAACGACTTTAGTTTTAGGTTCCTACATACAATTAAGCATTCGGGTAAGATGGTGTCAAACAATAAAGAATCAGTGAGAGAACCCTTAGATTGATTTCAAATGGGAAATAAGTAGATTTTCAAAAATTGAAGAGTGAGATAGGGAAACAGAAGGACTATGTATAGATCATAGTTTGAGTACAGCTACAAACAAGGTTGCTAATAGATATTGCAATTGCAGATGTGATTCATTGTGATTGTGGGTGTTGAAATGTAGGTTGCAGTCATTGCGAGTTCTATTGTTGGCTTGATGTGGTTGTGACCACCACCGCAACAACAATATTGCAGTCAAAATTACAATTGCAGACCACAACTTGCAACCCTAAAATTAGTTGAAGTTAAAAGCTTGAACATAGGGACTATGTATAGATCATTGTACGAGTACAACTAGCAAATTGCAATTACAGATGTAGCTGCGGGTGTTGCAATAAGTGATTCTGGCCACCACGACAACTGTAATATATTGCAATCGCAACATCGATTGCGAAATGCAATTCACAACTGTAAAATTAGTTGAAGCTTGAATACTAATAATTACATACCATGTGGATTAAGTCGAGGTTGATTTTGAGACCTAATTAAGTTCTTCTGAGTATGGTGCAGTTTTGACTGGGGATTTGAGAATTCTGAGCTTGAGAACCACACAACCAATGAGAATGTAGAGCTGAAAAAATGGTGAGACAGAATCAGATCAAAATCTGGTCAAAAACGAATAGCTAATTAAACATAGAGAATGCAAATTCATGAGCAAGAATTCAAGATTATTAGAAGAACAAAATGAGAGAATACCATATAGAGTTGAAGCTCCTAAGATGAAGTGATGAACGAGACCAAATGATGTAATAAATAGTGTGAGAAACAAGATGTAATAACGCGTCAACAAATTTTTTTGTCTTCTATCACTTAGTGTGCTATACAAGCTATGCCATTTGCCCCAATAGAAACAGAAGGTTAGTCACTAACTTAATACTTTGCTTTAATTTCACCTTTGTCCTTATCTCCTTTTTCCAAAACATTTATTTCATTCATTGAATATTCTTTTCCTTATGTAGAATGATCATGAATTTAGTAGAATGATCTAGAATATTTAAAAAGATCTTTTCGTTATGGGGGAGCCCGTTCGGGTCACTAATTGACCCTTTAAAAAGATCTCAGAGAGAGAAGTAAAATAACACTTGAACTAGGGGTGAGTGGGGGCAGAGGGAAAATCTTAGCCCAACCCGCACATCAATCTGCGGGTTGGGTTGGGTTGCAATTTTTAAATTTCAGCCGAAACCAACCCAACTTGCGGTCCTTCGGGTTGGGTTTGGTTAACGCACGGGCTGAGTCTCCTTTTTTTTTTTTAAGATGATGCGTGCACTGGAAGCACTGAAATTCTGCAATCTACATTCCTTGAAATTAAAATTCTACATAGAAAAAGCTTCATAATCTGCAATCTAGTATCTACATCACGATAAATAAAGCTTCATTTTAGGAATTTTCAGAAGATTGAAATAAAAAAATATTCAATTTCATGGAAAATGCATCAAATTCAAAAAGAAAAAAAAATAGAGAAAAATGATGAAAATAGAAGATAATTTTTTTTTCAATGAAAAATAGAAGGTAATGAAGGTGGTGCTTAATTAACAATAACCATAGTTCAAGATGATAGTGATTTACAGTGTATGTATGGTTTCAAGGACCAAAAATCTCTATGGATTCGACATCGGAGCCTCCGCAACAGCAACCCGAAAACCCAAACGTCTCCGATGACTCTTCGTCGAGAGAGAAAGTTGACTTATCTTCGGCGACAACGATGGGCGATGACGATCGATTGGGCAAGAGATGGAGGAGACACGATTTGTGGTGGTGGCTGTGTGTGGTGGCCAACTGTGCCTAGGGTTTGAAGGGGAGAAGAGGAACAAGTGAGAGTGATAGCGACAACAGTTGTGTGGATTCCAGAAAGCAAGCGCTTAGGTTAAAATTAGGGCAAAGTGAGAGAGAGACTTATTATATGGAAATTAATAAAAGAAAAAATATATATTTATATATATTATACATGCGGGCTCGCGGATTGGGTTGGGTTGGGTTCTCAACCCCTAAACCCGCAACCCAGCCCACATACGTGTGGGCTGAAATTTTTTGTACTAAACCAACCCGCGAGCCCGAACCAACCAACTTGCGGGCTGAAATAAGTTTCTATAATTTATAGTTATATCTAATAGGAAAAAACTTAAAAATTGATTAAGAAATTTTGATTTTAAATATAAATTGATTTATATTTATTTTTTATATAGACGGGGCGTTTTCTTTTTCTTTCTTTTTTTCTTTTTATGGCTACAATATATTTTTCACCTAGAGCTATCAAAATGGACCAGTTCAGTCCGGCCCAAATCCACTTTGGCGCGTTACTATAAGGGCTACGCTGGCTTGACCCATTTTAAAAATGGGTTGAAATTCTTCTAAGTTCTAACATAGTCGGCCCATGAACGAATTCAGGGCTAGCCTGCAAGGCCTCATAATTTTTTTTTAAATATTGATAAATATATAATGTAAAATAAAATTACACTTTATACAAAAAATAAATACATCATATAATTAATAATAATAAAATTTTAATCAAAATAACGGTGACAATTCGTGCTAGAAAATAATAAACAATTATGTTAGCAATTAGCACTATGCCATATGCACTAACAAATAGAAAATAATAAAAATTATAATAAAAAAACTTTCTGGGTACAATTGAAAATAACCGCATATACTTTGGGGGTACCAACAATACTTTTGCCAAATTATTAAATATAAAAGTTACGTATTAATTAATAAGTTTAATTTTTGAAATGGAATAAAATACAATAACAGATTGTGGTGTTTGGTCGTAGAGAAACCAAAACAATGGGCAAAATGGGTTCAATATATCTTACAACCTATATATATATATATATTGAAAGATTTATTGCAAATCCCTTTATGATACCTAGGGATCAAATCAAATAGACCCTTAGGTTACACTTGCCATCCCTTGCTCTTCTTGTTCTTACTGCAAATTCTCTGTATGTTGTGCTCAAATTGTTGCGTCAAAGATGGGTTGTTGAGAACTTAGGCTAGCAAACTCATAACATTTTGGTGCTTCTTTTCTGTGCCTCATCTCCACATTAATTCTTCAAATCCTCAATTGACTTTCACTGTTGTTGCCTCAGCTTCGCAATGTCTGCCACCATCACCCTTTGGTCTCTCATTAATCTGTCAACCTCCTCTTCCAATCCCACAACATTATTATTGTTATTTCTGATCCTCCTCCTTATGCTCTTCGATAGTTGCCTCTGCCCTCCCAAAACCCAATTTGCGAATTTCCATCGCTCTGGATAAACTTTTCTGAACCACCGGTGAATCTCTTCAACACAACTTGCATTTCCGGCAAACTGATGTACGTTCCAATCAAATTCCTGAAGACAAAGGAGGCTTAAATTAATGGGTAAATTACACAGAAGGCCCCTGGGGTTTGGGGTATTTTGAGATCGGGTCCCTGTGGTTTGAAAAGTGGCAATTTGGGGGGCTGAGGTTTGCTCCGTTAGCAGAAAAGGGTTCTCCATTCAAAATTTAACAAAAAATTGAGCTAAAATGTCATTTAAGACCCTAACTATTAATTTTCTATGCATTTGACTCCTTTTTTTATGAGGGAGGGATTTTGATGCAAAAATAGAAAATTTTTGAGAACTTTCACTCTAGCTATTGAAGAAATGGTTGAAAATAATTGCAAAAGGATCCTTCGAATTCTGTCAAATCAGAAAATCTTTCAATAACTAGAGCGAAAGTTCCCGAAAATTTTCTGTTTTTTTGTCAAATTCTCCCCCTCATAGAACCAAGGAATCAAATGCATAGAATATTAAAAGTCAGAATCTTAAAATGTTATTTTAGCCTAAATTTCTGTTAATTTTTTGACAGAGGACCCTTTTCTGCTAACAGAGCAAATCTCAGCCCCTAAATTGCCACTTTTCAAACCACAAAACCTTATGTATAATTTACCCTATTACAAATTATTCGAAACACCCAGAAATGAACAAATATTGTTGAAAGATGGTACATGCAGAGGTACTTACATATGTGTTGAGTTGGCGAATGAAGCTGGAGAAATTACCGTGCTTGAAGTAGCGAGGAAGAATGGTGTTGCAGAAGCTGTGAGGGTTATAGATGCAAGAAAGTGTTAGCTATTAAAATGGAATGAAATCTTAAACATAAATTAGATCTAGACAACACCAAATAGAGATTCAAATGTGGAGAACAAAATAGAAGAAACAAAAGAACTAAGTAGCTAGAAAAAACTAGATATATATATATATATATATATACCTTATTCCTTGAGGTAGAATGTCACGACCCCCTCCGCGGGAGAACGTGACGGCACGGACATGGGCTTATTCCTTGTCGTAAGCCTACCCATAATTAAACAATCAAAAGTGTAACATCAACCTGATTACCCACTTGAGGATGTTGTCTCGACCATAGTGGACTTGAAATCTGGAGTACTCCATGAAGATGAGCAAGCATGCATGCTTGATCTACAAAATGAGCATGGAAGCGTGAACATGTCATGTAGTTGTGGTCTAGGTAGAATCGATGGAGCTTCTCTATATTGCATTGGGTAATTGTTGTTCCTATAGAAAGAAGAATATAGATGACCATAATTAGAAGAATCATATGACCTATAATATGGATTAAAAGAATTATAAGGGTTGTAGGGAGAAGGATGTCTTCTATCCATTCAAACACAATTACCCAACATAAGACAACAAAAACTTCTCCCACTTTTTCTCATAACCTAATAAGATGGCAAACAACTTGAATTTTTCTCTTTTATAAAGCCTAAGACAAGAAAAGAATGAAAGGAAGAAAATGCAAGCAAAATTTGCAAACAGGGCACCTCGCCACTAGAGGTTTGGCGGTGAGCTAGGTGGCGAACTCAAAAAATGTGCCTTGCAAAGCAGAAAATGCGAAAACAGTGCAAAAAATGGCTATTTAAGATGTTTCCAACAAGTTTCAATCTCAAAAGTGCAGCAAAGATGACTATCAAATGGGTAAAACTCAATGAAATTCAACTTTAAAGCTCAAAGAGATAACATTCAACATGGAATTCAAGCCAAAATTCATGCACTAAGCACAAACACCACAAAAATGATACTAAAGCTCAAGGTTATAATGTGTAATGTTCTAAGAACGAAGCAACTAAAGAAACTATGCACAAACTACAAAGTTGCAAAAACTAAAAACTACACAAACAAACTAAACAAAGATAAACTTGAAAATTCCCTACAAAGTACACGCAAAAACAAACCCGATTCGAAAAATCTAGTACAATTCGCCAAAGAACCAATAGTGGTTCCCCAGCAACGATGCCAAATTTGCCCGTGCCCGTCGCAAGGGATATCAAATAATTACTAGATAACATACCATAGTGGCACAACCTAGTCGTCTCTCTTAATCGGAGCCTTGGAAATGGAACCTCAACAAATAAAGTAACTTGACACGAATTGGGAATTGAGTCAAGCAATTTAACAAAGACCTAGTGGGCAACTAAAACTAAACATAAAAGATAAATGTTTTTCAGGGGGGGGGGGTTTGCGATAAGAAAAGATATAAAACAAAAGCGATAAAGATAATGAAGCCATATATATGGGATGGATATGCACGAAGACAAGAATGAATTGGCAATCATAACACACAATGGGTATCAAGAATTCTCACTAACAACCATTTCAACAATTGTCATGCAAACACATAAACATAGGTTAGCTAATTCGACTAATTAGTCCTTAAACAAGTAAACTAATTAACCCAATTACCTAAGCCTCAAATAATGATGGTGGAATCATAATCACAAGTTATTTCACTAAACAATCAAACAATTTTGACAAAGATAATCACAAAATCACTATAATTATAAGAGCTTATAACTAAGAGTTACAATCATAAGTGAAATATGAATCAAGTCATATAAAAACTCACAATACAAATTCCCAATCCAAATTTACATCAAGAAACAAACATCATCTATAAACTTGGACAATAATTCCTAATCAAAACTAAGGAAAGTGGCGAGAAACTCCCTAAACAAGATGAACCGGTACGGTGCTCATGCCTCCTCATCCTTCCTCCGAGCTGTGTTTAGCCGTCCATTTGGTGGAGAAACTCGAGCTCTAGCCTCCCATCAGCAAGGTCAGCCATGGAAATGGAGTTTTGTGGTGGAGAATGTTGGAATGGAGGTGGAAGATGATGATGGAATGAGAGAAAATGAGTGTGGACGGCCTCCACTTCCAAAGTGAAGGTTTCCAACTAAAAATAGGTCGAATTTCGAGTGGGTTTCGAGCTGGATCGGGTCAAGAAAGCAATGGAAATGAGTTTGGATCAAATAAAACACAACTGAATTCTGCATGCTTCGCCAGTTTGTTGCCATATGCACATCCGGCGAAGCAACTGGCAAAAGTATTTTGACAGCATTTTTTATCCCAAGTTAATCCTCTTTGTTCTCTGGCTTCTTCCATGGGATTCCCATGGGATTTAACTCTATCAAACCTACAATTGCAACATAAAAATGTGTAATATCTCAAGCCACAAAGATGAATCACAAATCAATAATTAAAACCCGAGAAAACTACACTTTAAGACGATAAAAGAGTTAAATTGCAATTGTGAACTACAAACTCTATTTATCACAGGAGGCTAAAAGCACTCAAATAAGAGCACACATTATAAAACACTATGAAAAGCCTCTAGATGACATGGTGTGAAATGGTCCGATCAATACACAAATTACTTCTTTCGTTGTCCGACATTACAAAATCCATAACAAATTTTGCACCTAAATTGTAACCAAATGTTTTCTTCAAGTTTAGCTAAATAACTTCTCTTTTCTAATCAAACCCTACAACATTAGGAATTCTTTCTAGCCAAAAATGTGCCTAAGATTATATCTAGCCTCAGCAAGAAATTTCTCAACAAAGATTTCTTCTTTGGTTTTGTCCTTTTCAGCCTTGCAATATATCTTGATTATGCTAGTTGAGGATCCTTCTTCAGCAACCTTATTTGTCTTTGATGTCTGCAAAATTAAGCAAAAAACATATACTCACGTAACACTAAGATGAATAATTGTAATAATAAATAAATATGAAAAAAAATAAATGAAAATCAACCCTAGATTCTCTAAATTTATAATAATTTATATATATTGTAAAAAAACATTTTAATGTTTTACACACAAATTGTAAAAAAAAAATATGATAATTTATATATATTGTAAACTAATCGAGTTATTTTAAAATAACTCATCATTTAACAATGAATCCTATGTTGTAAAATTTGTCCACTTTGAATTGATCGTTTGGAACAATCTCATTTACAACCTCATCCTGTACACATACTTGGCCTTTGAATTCTGGAATTTTCAAAAGCACAATCTAGTTATTTTAAAATAAGTCACCATTTAACAATCAATTCTAATTATTCTCAAAATACTACATGTATATAAATATATAAAGAGTACCACTACAAAAAATCAGTGATTAGCTACGGTTATTTAACTATGGTTACTAGTATATATATATATATATATATATATATATAGAAGATCTTATATGAACTCACCTTCAATTCTTGATTTGCAAGGACTTCTTGCAATTTGTCCTTCCAATTCTTTCCTGGTAGAATATTGTATTTCTCAAACCTTTCAATCTCTTTTAGAGATCGACATCGTATATCAAGCACCTTGTGGTAATAAAACTACAAGCAACAAAAACATTTTGTTACTAAAACCAAAACCTATACATATACATATATACATACACACTTATACATACATAATTATACATATATATATATATATACAAGTCTTGGAGATGGGGCTAGAACATAGAGATAAGAGAGAAAACAAGAGAGTTGATTTGGGAAGAACTTATTATCACGACTTAAATTTGAGACACAATATGATTGGCATGGAATGCAAGAATCTCGCACTTTGTAAGTCTATTACTATAAAAAAAAATCATATATTGGTCTAAAATTTCATAAATAATAGTCACTTACAAGTTAATAAAAAAAATTACAAAAGCAAGAACCCTATACCTTTAGATTTATAGAACAAATCTAGAGTGTAAGAATATAAAGTTATAAATATAATACAACAATGGAACACACGAACAAGATATACATTATCTTTAATCATACACTGCAATATTCATAGTTAAACCTTTCAACAAAATTTCGTTTGTTCCTAAAGATATGTTACCTAAAAATTATGTCACCAAAATGGGCAAAATTAAAACTAACACCAACAATAATGTTACTCAACGTAATCCACATTCATAATATAACACACATGCACAAACAAGAGATGTGGTTAATTAGAAAATAGCGATAAGAAAACAAAGAAGAGATTTTTAAGATAGAATTGATCATCTCATTATCTCGTTATCTCCCAATGTATGTATACACACACATACACAAAAAACTTCAATAACAAATGAGACAGTACATTTTTTAGAAGTCGATCGAACATTAATACAAAAAGCTTAAACCTTACGCAATTAATCACACAAAAAGTATTAGGTAAACAACTTAAACTTAATTAATTAGAAATAGACATTATCATATATGTATGTGAAGCACATACCTTATCGATAATTCTATTGTTTCTTCTTAGTACTGGATAGCAGGACCAACCCTCAGGTGTTCCATTTCTTCTCTATATATGTCCATGTAAATAGCATAAAAGAATACATAAATTGACTAATTAATTGTGTACTACAGTTTGTTGAATACTTTGAATGTGCATATTAGTGTCCTTTAGCAACACAAATAAATAAAACAAAGGCAAAAACATCTCTTTGTCCTCAAACTTTACATTTTTCAATTTCATCCTCAACGTTTATTTATTGTTGATTTTGTCTCCAAAATTTTATAGTTTGATCAATTTTATCATTTGACTAACTTCTTTAAATAGAATAATAACAGATGTCATCATGTTGTTCAATCCGACTTATTAGAAGCTGAGATTCTTTTTCTACCAATATCACAATACATGTCATTAGCCACAGAGTATTTATCGTTAACATTTGGTTAAGGTTAAAACGAAGAATTAATCGATCAAAATATATATAAAATCTTGAGGACAAAATTAACAGTAAATAAATAAATATTGGAGAAGAAATTAAAAATTTATATAAAATTTAAAAATGAAACGGATACTTTTGCGATAAACAAATAACAGTTTCTGTGTGTAGAAACATATACATACCCTCTTCTTTTGATTTGGTTCATAGACAACAATATTGTTGTCAGGTATTTTATAGGACACAGGGTCCACATCTTGAACTTCATTCTCACAATAGTGCTGCATTTCATTTAAACTATATAATTAGGAGTATTTGAGTTATATAATCTTATTGAACTCACTTTTATCAATATAAATAAGGATTGAATGGATGATGATAAAAGTACATATAATAGCAAGTAAAAATGACCTAATAAAATTGGAAATAACCTAATATATATAATGATCGAAAATGAATGGTTTTAAGTAAAAATGACAATGTAATAATGGTGTAACTTCACAAAAGTCGATGGCTTCTCATACCATTCTAGTGCTTCATGTCTTTCCATCCAATTGCATATATTATTAGAATATAAACATATATAAGAATAGAGAATTACATTAAAAGTTTTCTATATGAAAAAAAGATAGGAAATATAAGAATAAATTAATAGCTCAATCTCTGAAAGTTTAAATTTACACAATTTATTCCTTGAAAATTTTAAATATTATACTTTAGCTTTTAGTATTTTTTATGGATTAAAGAGTATATAGTTTGGTTCTTTTCGCGACTAAAGAATCTTCTATTTGGACTTTTTAAGAACTAAAATGCATATTTCAATCTTTCAAAGATTGAGTTATCAATTCAATAATTTTTCAGAGACGTGGAGTTATTAGTTTACTAAAATTAAAAATATAAAGTAAATATGTCAGACATGCATTAGATTCAAATTGTAAAATTGCATATAGCTCACCCCTGGTTCATCTTTAGGAATAACCAAAGCTTGCGAATTTGACGCTTGTGATTTCTGATGATTCCAATAGAGTACCACATAAATATATAATAATGCATAATAGAGTGTCTATATACAAAACATTTTATAGGGATTGAAATGCATAATAAAGCTTTTCAATTCGATTAATTAAAGAGTAAACTAAGACAACTTGGTCTTTAAAATAATTTAATCAATAAAAAATCCAAACGATATATTTTTTAATCTTTTTCATAGATTAATTAAAGAGTATACCATTTGAATCTTTCAAGAACTAAATAGTACATTTCAATCTTTCAAGGACTGAGTTGTTAACTCGGTGATCTTTCAGAGATCAAATTTGTTAGTTTATTCTATATTAAATTAATGTTTTAAACCGAAAGACAATAGAAAATTCCCCTCTTAACTAATTTCTTTTCAAATATAGTAAAGAGGTTTATTGTAATATTTGAAAATCCAAGGAAACTAAAGGAACAAAGATGATCATCAGGAGGATAGGTGCAATTACGAAGTTACATCATTTTTAATTTTTGATTTTTAATTTAAATTAAAGTATCACACTCGTCTAGTTATCTTACTATAAACGTGTACAGCACACAACACTAGATAATTATATCTTATAAGATGAAGTTATGAATATGATTGCTTGAGAATTTCATTTATTTGTTTGTTAAAATTATGGGTAGATATAAATCACAAAAAATTATAGAAGAAATTAATAACAATTGACTTGTGTACTAGGAATGTTAGTTCGCCTTAAAGTTGAGACATGATATATAATTGACTAATTGAGGGTGAAAGATTGTTATGTTCATTATATAATCTCCCTCTTCTATTTCTCTCTCTTGGTTATGTGGGAGTAATTAAGTTTTATGAGAGTAATTAAATTAAGGGTATGTTTGGACTAAAGATTAATGAGGAGAAGGGGAGAGAGAGGGATGGATTGGGACCTGTTCCTCGTGTTTGGAAAGTTGAGAAATGGAAGGGAATATAATGAAATGTTTATTCCCTTATTCTCTTCCTTCTTCATAATTTCTAAATATACCAAATTAAGGTATTTTGAAGGAGCTACATAACAAGGGGAGGGCATGTTGAAAGTTGTTCCTCCCCTCCCTTTCTCTCTTAATTGCCAAACAAGCCCTAAATTCTATATATTTCAATGTGAGAGTTATAGATGCAAGAAAGTATTATCTATTAAAATGGAATGTAATATTAAACATAAATTAGAGCTACCTATAACACCAAATGAAGATTCAAATGTGGATGACAAAATAGAAGAAAATAAATAACTAAGTAGCTAGAAAAAATAAATAAATATATACCTTATTATTCCTTGAGGTAGAATCACTACCCTCACCTAGATCATCATCGTCGGGTGAATGTAAGGCTGGTATGAGAACTACATCAACGACTTCCATTTTAGGTTCCTACATACAATTAAGCATTTGGGTAAGATATATGGTTTCAAAAATTAAAGGATCAGTGAGAGAACTCTTAGATTGATTTCAAAATGGGAAATAAGTAGAATTTCAAAATTTGAAGAGTGAGGTAGGGAAACAGAAGGACTATGTATACATCATAGTTTCAGTACAGCTAGAAACATGGTTGCAAATTGTTGTTGCAATTGCAGATGTGATTCATTGTGATTGTGGGTGTTGAAATATAGGTTGCGGTCGTTGCGAGTTCTATCATTGTGGCCGGATGTGGTTGTGGCCACCATCGCAACAACAATATTGTAGTCAAAATTACGATTGCATACCACAATTTGCAACCCTAAAATCAGTTGAAGGTCGAAGCTTGAACATTAATCATTATATATGATTTGGGTCAGATGGTTGCAAAAATCAAAGGATCAGTGGAGATTGGAGAACACTAACCCTTAGAATGATTTCAAATGGGAATTAAATGGATTTTCAAAAATTGAAGAGTGAGATAGGAAAACATAGGGACTATGTATAGATCATTGTACGTGTACAACTATAAATTCTATGGTTGCAAATTGCAATTACAGTTTTAGATGCGGCCGCAGGTGTTGCATTAAGTGATTTTGGCCACCACCGGAGCTGTAACATATTGCAGTCGTAACATTGCAAAATGCAATTTGCAACCCTAAAATTAGTTGAAGTTTGAAGCTTGAACACTTATCATTACATACCATGTGGATTGACTTGTGACTTGTGAATTCCGAGCTTGAGAACCACACTGCCAATAAGAATGTAGAGAAGAAAAAAATGAGTGAGAAACACTAATATCTTAACCTGGCCAAAAGGGAATAACTAATTAAACAATAGAGAATGAAGATTCATTAGCAAGAATTCAAAATTATCTGAAAGAGAAGAACAAAGTGAGAGAATACCATATAGAGTTAAAGCTCCTATGATGAAGTGATGAACGAGACCAAATGATGTAATAAATAGTGTGAGAAACAAGAAGTAATTACGCGTGAACAAATTTGTTTGTCTTCTATCACTCAGTGTGCTATACAAGCTATGCCATTTGCTCTAATAGAAACAGAAGGTCAGTTACTAACTTAATACTTTGCTTTAATTTCTCCTTTGGCTTTATCTCCTTTTGTCAAAACATTTATTTCATTCATTGAATCTTTTCCTTATGTAGAATGATCATGAATTTAGTAGAATGATCTAGAATATTTATTTTTTTTAATTTCAGTATTAATATAATTTGCTAGTAACTATATAATCTTTTTGAGTATGCATTTATTATGTTTTACCTATTAAAATTAAAAACTTAATTGTTGGACTTTGGGGATCGGATATGTCGTTATTGGGGAGTCCGTTCGGGTCATTAATTGGCCTATTAAAAAGATCTCAGAGAGAGAAGTAAAATAACACTAAAACTAGGGGTGAGCGCGGGATGAGGGAAAATCCCAGCTCAACCCGCACATCTGGATTGGGTTTTTCAATTTTTAAATTTCAGCTTGAACCGACCCAACCCGCGGGCTTGAGGGTTGGGTTGGGTTAACCCAGAGGCTGAGTCTCCTTTTTTTTAAAGATGATGCATGCACTGGTAGCACTGAAATTCAACAATCTACATTGCCTGAAATTAAAAATCTATATAGAAAAGCTTCATAATCTGCAATCAAGTATCTACATCACAATAAATAAAGCTTCATTTTAGAAATTTTTAGATGATATAAAAAAACAAAGCATTCAATTCCATGGAAAATACATCATTCTAGATATGCAAATTCAAAAAGGAAAAAAAAACAGAGAAAAATGATGAAAATATAAGGTAATTTTTTTTGTCAATGAAAATAGAAGGTAATGAAGGTGATACTTAATTAACAATAATCATATATAGTTCAAGATGATAGTGATTTACAATGAATGTATGGTTTCAAGGACCAAAAGTCTTTATGGATTTGACGCTGGAGCCTCCGTAGCAACAACCCAAAAACCCAAACGTCTCCAATGACTCTTCGTCGAGAGAGAAAGTTGACTTATCTATGGTGTCAACGATGGGCGACGACGATCGATTGGGCAAGAGATGGAGGAGACACGATTTTTTGATGGTGGTTGCGTGTGGTGGCCGACTGTGACTATGGTTTGAAGGGGAGAAGAGGAATGAGTGTGAGTGAAAGAGGCAACGATTGTGTGGACTCCAGAAAGAAAGTGCTTAGGTTAAAATTAGGGCAAAGTGAGAGTGAGAGACTTATTATATGGAAATTAATAAAAGAAACAAAGATATATATATATATATTATATGCGGGCTCGCGGGTTGGGTTAGGTTCACAACCTCTGTACCCTCAACCTAACCCACATATGTGTGGGCTGAAATTTTTTGGACCAAACCAACCCACGAGCCCGAACCAACCCAGCCCGCAACTGTGGGTTGGGTTAGCTTTTGCGGGCTCTCAAGTTGGCGAGTTCATCTGCTCACCCCTAACTAGAACTACCTCAATTAAAAACTGGATGTGTCCCCCTACATCACTCAAAGAGAGGGCAACGCATAAGCATTGTGAGTTGCGACTCACAAGAAGGCATGCGCCACAGGCACAACACAAGTTTGTGGCATATGGCAATTTCCATAAATCCGACATGGATAACTTTGATTTTTGAGCTCTCTCCTCCAACAAATAAGAGTATTAATTCCCCACCATTTCTATTCCAGAAAAAAAAAAAAAAAAAAAAAAAAAAAAAAAAAAAAAAAAAAAAAAAAAAAAAAAAAAAAAAAAAAAAAAGTTCATGACTTACAATGTTCATGTGGAGGAAGCTTCTTGTTGGAAAAATTCTCACTAATATTTTTCTTCTGTCTACCTTAGAGGTTTTGTGGACATTACATTTATCTTTTGAAGAAATATACCATAGTGAATATATGAGAAGCACAAGCGAAAACGTCCAAATTTATAACTTATGTGTTACATAAGCATTTTCCATTAAATGCTAACGAAAGTAAACCACATTGCCCCATTGTGTTTACGGCAAAAAGCACAAGGTACCAAATTGACACATTTTGTCTCTCGAGAAATCTAAGTGGAATTGGGCCAAATTACATGGTACCAAAATATAATTTATCCTTATAATTATTTATTTTAGAACAATCTCTAAATTTGAATTCCTTGGTCACACTTATGTGTGTGTGAGAAAGACCAAAACTCTTTATATTTCACCAATATATGTTTTTTAATACTTAGATCGATCTAAGTTGTAGGTTAATTTATTGTGTGTATTCCATGAAAACATTGGCAATAATAAAAAAAAGGATAAATTACACTTTGGTACCATGTGGTTTGACCCTATTTCACTTTGGTACCCTGTGGTTTGAAACTTGACACTTTGATACCCTAAGGTTTTAACTGTTAACACATTGGTTCCCTCAACCTATTTTCCATCCAACTTTAACAAAGTCTCTCTCATCACAATTTTTTTTTTTTTTTTGCTGCGAACTTGCTGCCCAATTGATCCTTCCTGAGAAGCTAAATTCTTTGTACAATTAGGTTGACTCACACTTGAAGCTAAATTCTGAATCCATCTTCCCTCATTATCTTTCTTTAAGAAAAGATAGCTTGAACTGTGCTTGAATTTGGTAAGAATGGCCATAGATTTCGTGATAGTGGTGGCTGAATCAGTAATAGCCATTCAACAAGAAGCCTTACAATCTCGTCCTCTTCCAGATCCCTCTCGCTCTACGGTCATACCTGTTCATTTCTCTCGTCTTCTTTGATTTTCTCTCTCCTCTTTCTTTCTCTTTCTTTCTGTATATATTTTCTTTTCTTTGGTGTTGATGGGAAATTTCTTTCATACCCATTTCTGTAAAGAAAGAGAGAAGTGTTTCCCATTTCTGTATGTGAAGTTCATCAATCTGGGTCATGTTCCTCTGTTTTTTTTTTCTTGTTTAGTTTTTGAGTTTTGTTTCTCATAATTTGACGAAGAGGGGCAGATTTTGCAGATTTTGATTTTGGCTGTGTTGGAGAGGAGCAATTTTGATCTTCAATTTAGATTAAAGTGACAGTAATTTTATTTAAGAGGAGCACGTGATGCAGGTGAGAGAGACTTCTGTTAAAGTTGGATGGAAAATAGGTTGAGGGTACCAATGTATTAACACACAAAACCTCAGAGTATTAAAGTGTCAGGTTTCAAATTACAGGATATCAAAGTGAAATAGGGTCAAACCACAGGGTACCAAAGTGTAATTTACCTTAAAAAAAAATATAAATGTATTTTTTGGGTCTCTAAACTATAGTGTAAGAATTAGTCTTGTCCCAAAACTTTTTTGATGTAGTTGAATTTTGGCCCTGAATTCAATGTCACTCTAACGAATAACTCCGTCAATAAAATAAAAATGTAGGATTTATGTGGCATTTGAATATCTTTAACAATGTTGAGCTGACATGCTATTATTCACTTGGACTATAATGAAAAAAGAAATAAGTTTCTATAATTAATAGTTATATCTTATAGGAAAAAACTTAAATATTGATTAAGAAATTTTGACTAAATATATATTGATTTATATTTATTTTTTATATAGTGGGGAGTTTTCTTTTTACCTTTTATGGCTAAAATATATCTTTTACCTAGTGTTGTCAAAACGCCCAGTTCAGTCCGGTCCAAACTCGCTTTGGCCCTTTAATATCACGATTGGGTTTGGTTATGTTGACCCATTTTAAAAATGGGTTGAAGTTCTGCTAACGTAGTCCGACCATGAACGGGTTCAAAGTTAGCCCGCAAGACCACATAATTTTTTTAAAAAAAAAAAGAGGTTGACAAATATATTTCTTTTGGAAAAATTGACAAATATATAATATAATATAAAATTACACTGTATATAAAAAATAAATACATCACATAATTAATAATAATAAAATTTTAATCAAAATAATAGTGGCAATTTGTGCTAAAAAGTAATAAACAATTATGTTATTAGCACTATGCCGTACGCACTAACAAAGAGAAAATAATAAAAATAAGATCAATTCATGTTTCAAATAATAAAAGAGCATGTTGATTATATTAAAAGTCAAGGGCAACAATAATCATTTTAGTTTATCATGGTATGGACACCATTGCTGACATGAATAGAAAAGAAACCGCTCTAATACCATCTACTAACATCACTGAAAACATTGTTTTTACATGCTTTTCGTCTTTCATTTTCTCGTCTTTCTATTTTGACTACTATGGTTGCTATGATAGCCATTTATGTAACAGAGAAACTTAAACTATGTACTCTTGCTCTTGGTCTTTAATGAATTTCCTCTGTTTATCAAAAAAAAATATTGTTACAATACTTTTTTGAAAAGGTTTTATTGAAAATCTGAGAAATCAATTATTTTTTAGTTTTAACTCTACGACATAGAAGAAATAGGAAAGGATCATATAAGACTATTTTGAATTTAAAACGAATCGGTAGATCTGGTCTACGAACAATTAAATGCTTTTCACAAATTAAATAATGAAATAGTACCTTTCAAAAATAGAAAAAGAAAATAAACAATAACAATTAAAATCTAAAATTGACAAAGAAACAAACACCAAATTCAACCATAGCAACAATTTTTAAATGGGAAAAACTTAGGTAAAGTTCCTTATATATTTGCTATAAGGTTCTCCAATAAACATTTGACACATAGTAAAATTTGATGCATGACCAACTAGGATAGAGAGAGAATATTAAACACAACTTTTTATATGACCAATCATAATCATAGAAGAGAGAGAATATAAATCAAACTTCCGATTGGAGAAACCTTATAACAAACATATAAAAAATATTACTTCAATTTTTTTCTTTTTATTAATCTCTATTAATGTAAGTTCTAATCGGTCAAAGAGTGTAGTCAAGTAGTTGAAACTTTCTTTATTTTAACCAAATGTCTGGGTTTATACCTTGAATAATACTTATATAAACTAAGTTTGGTTGGCCTAGTGGTCGAGCTCACTAGGTCGCTTAAGCAAGGTCGGGGGTTCGAATCCCGGCTTGTGTATGTAACAACCAATTGGCCAGCGGCAGGCCCTTAAATGGAGCATCGATTCGCGAAGGATTAGTCTTTGGCCTGTCGGGCTGGGGATACCTTGGGAAAAAAAAAAATACTTATATACCAAAAAAAGAATATTTGATGAAGCATTTAAATTTTATTTAATAAGTAGAGATGTGATATTTAGAGACAAATTTTTTATGAAATAAATCTGTCAACAGTAAGTAATTTTGTAAATCCGTCACAAATTTGTGATATAAAACATTACGATTTCTTTCTAGTAAAAAATGTGAATAAGATTATATCTAGCTTCAGGAAGAAATTTTTCAACTAATTTCTTCTTTGGTTTTGTCCTTTTCAGCTTTGCAATATATCTTGATTATGCCCGTCAAAGATCCTTCTTCAGTAACCTTATTTGTCTCTGATGTCTGCAAAGTCAAGCAAAAAAATAAATACTTACAAAACATTATGATGAATAATTGTAATAATATAGATTATAAAAATAAGAAATGAAACTCAACTCTAGATTCTCTAAATGCATATACAAGCATTCCATATTGTCTTACACAGAAATTGTAAAATAAAAATTATATTTATATATATATATATGTACGCTGTTTTGATTTTTTAGGAATTAAATTGAAGATTCCAATCTTTCAAACATTGAGTTGTCAACTCAGTAATTTTTCAAGGGCTGAATCATTAGTTTACCCATGATAAAATGAAAGGTTTATAGTAAAAAGTAAAAACAACAATATAATATGAAATATCGACAATCTAACTTTACAATGTCAATCACTTCTCATACTCTAGTGCTTCAGATCTTCATACTAGAGACTTTGCGTGCCTAACGGGCACGTAAATATGTATGTAAAATAAATGAGGGACTAAATCGTTAACTCAGTAAAAAAGAAGGGATCAAATAATAATTTTCCTCTTACTATTAATTTTGTACTATAGTTTTAAAATGTGGACGACCAGAAAGGGGTTGAGCCCTCCTTCACAATCTTAGTCTTAATAAAATAATAATATCATAATTTTTTTTGTTTAATTAAATTAATATAAATTATATATATATATAAATAAGAGCGTGTGTGTGGTGTGTGAAAAAGAGAGATAGAAGTGTATGTGTGTGTGAAAGAGAGAAAGAGAAAAAGTGTGTGAGTGGAAAAGAGAAAAAAAGGATGAGAAATGATAGATAGAGAGAGAAAATTATAATTGTAATAAATGAGGGTATGTAAAATTACTATTTTGTCTAGTTCTTTTTTTTATACTTGTATTAAGGTATAGGTAATTATAGGTGTATAAGTAGGGATAAATTAGTAATTGTAAGAGAAAATGAGATGATATTGTGAATGAGATGATGATGTGGATGAGATAAGATGAGATGGAGGTTCTAAAAAATACCTAACCATTACTATCTTAAGATGAGATTAAGATTAAATGAGATGGGATTAAGATGAAGTGGTTCTCAAAACAGGCCCTAAATCAACCACTTTATTAGTATTAATTCGAAAAACAAAAATTTAACAATTTAAAAATTACAACAATATACATGCTTCAACTATATCGTGCTCCTTCATCCCTGAATTTTCGCACCCCACTATTTCACACTCACCATTGCAATCCTTCTATATATATGTACTTCTATATCTTATTCTTCACTTCAAAATCTGCCATTATACATCTTTCATCTCATAATTCATCTTTCATCTTTCAAGTAAGTTGTTCACTTTTTCATCTTTTTCATCTCATATTGTACATATTTCATCATATTTCATCTCATGCTACTAACTTCTACTCTGAATGCTACTTCGGTAAGACAGATGTAACGTGGCTAGGTGTATTTCAATTCACTTCAATCGCATCATTGTCTCATCTTATCCAATCCTTTGTTTATCTTAATTATAATAAAAATTTGCTTTCATATACTGGGCTCAACTTTTCCTTTATATGTCATCTTTTTTAACCATGTAAAATTAAATAAAACAAAATATACTTTGTTCTTTAATAGCTTCGAAGGTTAAAAAAATTTCAATTCAATTACAGTTAATTTTTGTTAACCATGTAACAGTTAAATAAAACAAAAGATACTTTGTTCTTTTATACAATTACAATTGAATTACAGTTAATTTTTGTTATCCACTTCCAATTGTTATTTGCGTGCCATCTTTCATATTCTCACAGGTACTGTTCCTTCCTATACAGCCTAATTTGTTCTTTAATCATCAATGTGCATTACCATGTTTTATAATCCAGATTTTGAAAAAAATTATAAATCTCATTTTGTTGACACCAAAAGGTTTATGTTGCAATTCAATTTAGTTTGTGTATCTCAGATCTTATTTACAGTGGATCCAATATTAAAATAATATATTTAAAATTAGGGTAAATTACACTTTGGTACCCTGTGGTTTGACCCTATTTCACTTTGGTACCCTGTGGTTTGAAACTTGACACTTTGGTACCCTGTGGTATTCTCCATTAACACTTTGGTACCCTTTGGAGCTATTTTGTAATTTTAACCA